>UELU01143063.1:48133-112489 GCA_900490025.1 Megastigmus dorsalis | reverse complement strand
ATTGGTGGCATAGCCGAAAACACAGAGCCGATACACTCTAACCTCATATCGGGATTATTTCGAGGGCCTCGACGCTCGCCTTTTGTTCGAACAGATAACTCGCTTATTAGCCGTAAGGTAGAGTTCGAAACGAGAAGACGAAACAAAGTGTATACTAAGTGTATACGGAAACCCAAAAAACTTACGTCATAAATATATTTATATATAAAATCGATTTTATGCCAAATCATTGACCTTATACGTTTTGCATCATGCCAGAGATTAGTAGGTCTCTGTTTATCAACCTTCCATCGTTTCAGAAGGTCTTCATACCTCTTTTTCTTTTTTCTTTCACCTCGATTCAGTTTCTATACCAAACATTCAAGAATTTTAAATATGCGCTCTTTTGTAAGTCAATCGAATGAGAATAATTCGTACAATGGACTAAAAGGTAATTAACTAGAGTCATGAATATAATATTGTCTAGATTTGTTGCGAATTACAAGACGTCAGGCTCATTGTCTTTGGCATAAATGAAATGATGTACTCGTTGGATGTTATCTTAATCTTAAAATGCTAGAAGCTAATAAATTATTCCTTTATCGCGAGAGTAAATCATTAAGTGTCTATTTATTGCGAGTTCAGCAAACAGAATTATCATTTTTTCTTCTCCCGTAGTGTAATGATTACGACAGATCTCTCGCATTATTAATCTACTCATAGTCGAGACACGATCGTGCGATGACTTTGCACTAATGCATTTGCGAGGCGTTGAACCTCTCGCGATAGCGTAAACATTAGAATTTCAATCCCTGTATGCAACTCTAAGATGCATCGTTGCAATCGTCCCCTCATTCCAAAGATTTTGGCAGGGACTAATTCGGCATGAATCAAATCAAACAAAAATTCACGATCGTGGGCAAAAAAAAAACGATGAATTTAGACTAAAACATTAATTCATTAATTTTCCAATAATAGAATTTCATACCATAAATTACGTTAAACTTATAAGTTGCAGCAGCATGTTTCTTCTCGGTAAAAAACCCCGCACAACATTAAACACCATCGATCCCTCTCCAAATAAAAAAAGAAAAAGCGTATAAACGTACAGGTGTTGGTGTCGAGGAATGCGAGTGCCTCGGCGCCTCCGGGCACAGTAAACGGTCCCCTGCCCCTCAGCAGATAATCAAAAGTGTTGACCGGATTCATGGCCAGTCTCGACTCGACTATGGTAACGCTCTCGTTCACTAGAAAGGTCAGTGCTGCCATGCTGACGTGGTCCTGTAGATTGCGACCGACGGGCAGATCCTCGACCACATCTATACCCAAGGATTCCAAGTGTCGTCTCGGTCCTATGCCCGACAGCATGAGCAGCTGGGGCGAATTCAAGGTCCCGGCGCATAGTAGAACCTCGAGTCTCGCACGGGCTGTGTAGGTCTTGCCGTTGTTGCGAGTGAAGCGTACACCGTAGGCCCGACGACTGCCTGATGGATCCACGAGGATCTTGGTTACGCGGGAGTAGCTCGAGATCTCGAGGTTGGGACGATGCTGGCGGATCGGACTCAGGAAGGCTTTGCTGGCGCTCACCCGACGCCCGTTACGCAGATTCGCTTGCACCGGCGAAAAGCCCAACAGTCTGGAAATCGTATATCGCATGGATTTAGGCGGGACAACCTTGGTCTCGAGTGACTTTGTCTTTTAATGCAATCGCGTTGTATCGTCGAAAGAAATTAATTGCTTTACGCAACGACTGCACGCATACCGTGACTTTCCTCGTAAAATATCAACATGTATATATCACGATAAGCGATCGTCATAATAAACGTATTAGCTCGTAAAGCGATCGATGCAGGTTTTGCGCGGTCTATGGAATGAATTCCGCGCGAAGCAGTGCAAAAATTATATATCCTCCAATTAGCGTTCCAGTCGGAGAAGAGCTCATTCTCTCACCGATCGTTAATAAAAAGTGCAGTCTCGCGAGTGCGTAAAGTCACGCACGCTTACCTTTCACCGTTGTAGTCGTTAATTTTATAGCCGAACTCCTTGGCCGCCTGTAGAAAAGGGCGTCTGAGCCTCGATACGTATGGGATATCTGTGACGTCCAAGTAGCCGCCCGTCGAGTGGTACTTGCTGTCCTGGTACTTGAGTCTGCGATTCCACGCCATTGATAATTAGTCGAGTTCATCGTAAAGATAATTAAGCCGCTTGTTTCTTATTATTATACGGTCTAGTTTTTGTGTAATTCTTATCGATATTAATGTTTTCTTGAAAGTGAAGAGGAAAAAAATGTTTGCGAAGCATTGTATCGTTAAAATCAACAGTTGGGATTTGTGCAAGTTTTCTGCTTACAAATGCTTCAAATGCTGATGGCTTGAAAATTTAGGAGTTTATTACAGTTTAAAATACCATTTCAAGCGGTACTAGTTCGGACCAAGGAATAATTATATAATATAATAAAGATTTTTTTTATGACTTTTACAATTCCAGTAATTCACGACAAGGATATCCAATTTTAATTTCTGCGTCCTTAAATGTGAATTAAATTATAATTACTAAAAAAACTGATCTATTTTATTCTATATTAACCCATTAACGACCAAGACCCCGAATTTTCAACATCTTTTTCAAGGCTTTTTTTCAACTAAAAAAAGGTTTGAAAAAATTTGGAAAAGATCATCTCCAACGTATTTTGCGCTGTTCTTTCGAATGGCGATACTGATTTTTTGTTAAAAAAAACCTGCAAAAAAATATGGCGTGTTTTTCATGAAAAAAATTAAAAAATTTGGAAAGTTTCAGCTTTATGAATTTTTTTCATAAGGAAAATGTAATGACAATAATTCAAAAACTGGAAAAAAGTGCAATCGATGTTCAAATATTACGGGAAAATTTTTTTCATGATTCTAAAATATTTTTAACCTTTTCAAAACGGCCATATTTCGCAAAATCCCAAAAAACTCAAAATTTAATAAGCAATTTTTCAGATAACTTTTTGGAAGGCTCTTTTGCAACTAAAAAGAAGATTTTGAAAAATTTCGGAAAGATCTTATCTGGCGTATATTGACCTGTTCTTTCGAATGGTGAGACTTATTTTTTGCTAAAACACTCTTGAAAACAAATATGGCGTGTTTTTCACGAAAATAAGTGAAAAAATTTAGAAATTTTCAACTAATATGTAATAAGTTTAGAAATTTTAAAAATATTTTAGAATCATGTAAAAAATTTTCCCGTAATATTTGAACACGGTTGCACTTTTTTGCAGTATTTTAAATTATTGTCATTGCTTTTTCCTTATGAAAAAAATTCATAAATTTGAAAATTTCCAAATTTTTTAACTTTTTTTCGTGAAACACACGCCATATTTTTTTGCAGGAGTATTTTAACAAAATATTTTTTTCAAATTTTTGAAAACTTTTTTTTAGTTGTAAAAAAGCCTTGAAAAAGTTGCTGAAAATTCGAGGTCTTGGTCGTTAATGGGTTAAAAGAAAACTGAACTTAAAGCAAAAGTATTATACGCAACGCGATCAACGGCGTATAAAATCCACGAGTAATAATCGCAATGGAAGTATAACACCGATGTTATTAGCACTTCTTATAGAGGCAAGCGCATGACTATTGTTTTTAGCGTAACTGATATATATATACAACACTTTGGTAACGGGTCTAAAAAGTTTGGCGCGGCGCACGAAAGACCTAATAATAAAACGAACATGTACAGAGGAATTCGCATCATAAATGAAAAAAAAAAGCAGGCTTTGGAAATCACTTGCAGTCAGTTTTGCAACGAGCAATGAGATTGCCATATTTTACTTTATGCTTTCGTTACGTACGCGAAACCTTTATATACGCGCTAATTTGTTGTTCTACCGATACAGAACAATATTTCGCGCTATGATCGAGCTGATACAACTAATTGGCTAATAATTGGATGAACGTAATTATTTTCTAAGCGCTAAAGTAATCAATCAAATTTATTTACGTATACACACGAGATTTCGACAGAGAAACTATTCCAACGTTTTGTTTATAAATGATATAAAACAGTATAATTGTCACCTGCTGTTCTCGGACTTGAGGAAGTAAGGAAGCACATCGCGATATCCCCAGCCGGGGTTTCCCAAAGCCTCCCACTCGTCGTAATCTGCCTTGGAACCCCTCGAGTAGATCATGAAGTTGATAACCGAGGTGCCGCCGAGTGCCTTACCCCGTGGCCAGTTGCAACGGCCGTCTACCATCGACAGACAGTAGCCACGCTGTCCATAGAACAAATCTTATAAACGTCCCCTTCGATTGTAATACAGAACGCATTAAACATGCTTCTCTCGTATTTAAACGTATTCAAATATGGTTTTTTTTTCCTTTCTTTCTTTTTCCGAGGAGATAGATCTACGACTAGGTATGCTGCATTGTAAATATCGTCTTTAAGAAGTCGAGTCGCGGAATCACTGGGGAACAAATGTGGTGAATGCGAATCAGGGGAGTGAAGTTTAACGTATTTTTTCTTTTCTTCTTTTTTTCCTTTCAGCCGCACCTCGTATATATAAGAAGCTATATATTGGTCCGATGCTAATGTGCATCAGGGACGATACTTCTGCGCGCGTTGATTGTTTGAGATGCGTATATAATAATGTTGATCTTATAGGTAAAAATAGATTTGCGGAAAAGTATTGCGCTAAATTTTAATTACATATGCTGGAGGTGATTGATTTTTTTATTTGTTTGCTTGAATGTTGCATTGTGCCTGTGTGTGAGTAAGTATGTGGAAAATTTCTCATCAAAGAGGATATCCGTTCTCCGAGTGCGAGCAGAAAAGTAGAAATTAATTATTCTTCGCGCATCCAGTGTATCTATCGCTTTCAGGGTATCTGCAGAGACTTTATAAGTCTTGCGTTTCATTGGTTTTAATTCAGCGATATTTAAACAAATGTATATAAGATTATGAAAATACATATATATAAGCGAAGGGATAAAATTACGTTTGATGATATTTTGTTTAAATTCAGAACGGATAACTGGATATTTCAATGAAATTAAGCTTCCATGTGGGCGGTAAAAGGAACAATGTATTAAAATCAAACGATATGTATTTCAAACAAATAATTTCTGCATCCGCCAGTAAATAAGCCTTTGACAGAATCAGATATTGTACTTTTTAATGCTCTTACGCGAATGAATCTCAACATATTTAAACTAAATTTTTTAGCATGTCTTTATTTTAAATAAAAAGTTGAATAATCTGCTTTTCTCGAGGTTTTAAATATTGACTCGAAAATGAAATTGTTTCAGACGCATAACTTAGAATTAGGTAACATGGAAAATTAAAACTTTAAGCACGTCCGGCTCGGAACATATTTTGCTAATTTTAAAATGCATTTCGTGCATCCTCGTTTTACGATCGAATTATACATAAATTAAAAAACGAAAGAACACATTTATAAATATAAATAGCTTGTTTTTCTTTAAAAGATCTATTGTTCAATACATAATTATACATAAATGAGGTACTTAGAAGAGCGATTTTTTTCTGTAGCTTATAGTTAACGTAATTGAAAAAAGAATTGGGACCTCGGGATATTAAGAATAGAGAAAAATAAACAAATATTTCAACAAAATATAAGACTTTCGAACAGAAACCACTCGAGTATACCGTCTACCAAGAATGTTAACGAATCAATATAAAATCATACAAAAAAATCACCTCTCCAGCCTTAGGCTCCGTCCTGTATCCCCAATTGTAATCGGTGATCTGCATAACAGGCGCGAGAAGTGGAATATCCGTGAGGAATATCTCATCCTTGCCGGCTTCGAGCAGTAAAATCTTCCACTCGGCGACTTCGCTGAGTCGGTTAGCCAGAACCGAGCCTCCCGAGCCCGCGCCTATTATCACAAAGTCGTAGGTGCCGGCGCTCAACTCGTCCGTACATCGCGATGTGCATATAACTAGTGCGCTAACGACGATTGTGACTAGATGGTTCATTTTGTTGTGTTTCTTTATGTTGGATTAGCTGAAAGGACTTTTCTTTCGCTTCTTTTTTCGACTGGTCATCAGAGAGGGTTCGTTTGGATTCGACGAATTTTACTACGGACCGCTTGGTTATCTGTCAGGGATTGTTAAGACGATTTTTTTTAGCTTATTACTTGAACGTTTATTAATGACGTAATAGACTTACTCTAGTTGTTTTGCGTGCGTGCACTGTTTTGAGATCGATTAGCTTAATTTATAAATGACACTTTGCGGCTATATATAATTGAAAATGCTAATTAAAGATAAAGTCGAAGATATACTTTGAAGCAAAACAATGGGACATTAAAAAGAATTGTATAAGCAAAAGGTGATATCTTTTATTGATGTAATTTTTATCATTGGAACTTTTGTTTTTTATTTCTTATTAGTAATTTGAAATTTGCATATTTAACGCGGATTAAGAAATAAAAGGTATGAAAATTTTAAAAGTAATGCATTAAGATTGATTCGCGTGGATAAATTTAATTAAAGATTTAAACATTCTAATAAATAAAATACTTTTATATTTGTAACACTATCTTTTTAAAATGATTTTAAATCTTTGGTAAAACTCCTTTGTACGCACATATAATTTGAGTGCGATAATTTCCTTTATTATTCAGAACAGATGTTAATTAAATTAATCAATTATTAATTATAATATTTAAAATAATGGAGCGGAAAAAACTCACTCTCAGCTAAAATCCATCACAAACACCCACAACCGTCACCTCACCATCGGTAAACCACCATCCAAACCAAAAATCCAACAATTCATCTCACTTCGACGCCTCGACTCAAAATCAAAATCAAATTTTATAGGAAAGACTCACAGATCGATCTACAATCGCAAAAAATTCATTGGTATATATATAGAGTTGTCGACGACTAGACGGTTGACCGGCCGATCGAAAACTGCGCCCGGACTCGGTCGCACCGCCGTATTCGTTCCTATCGCCAACAAGGACGGCTACTCGCTTCTCCGCGATTCCTTCTCTCCCGCATTGAGATTGGCTTGCATTACTTAATACGCGCGCGATTTAAGATTTAAGGTGAATTTCGAGAATGGCCCGGGATAATCGCAGGTATGAACGCTATATCTGCAGTTCAAATCGAACCTGATTTGAATTTAATTGTGTGTATAACAATTTCAATAAAATATAGGTATACTACACATTTATTATGTATACAATAGTTTTCGTGTAGTATACAAGAAATAATTAGAGTTATAAGAAATAATTATCTTTATATTTTAAATATAACTGTTTAATTATAATCAGGATGTTTAATATCATGTTATCAGGATATAAATACTGTATAATTGAAGAAAACGGTATTACCTTGCAAGGCATGGAAAAGAATATGGGACCTTACCTTTTATTGAACGAAATTATCCGTCCATGTGTTCTAATACCTTATAATAATGCAGTGTCTTAACATAAACATACCACAAAATATATTTTCATATCTTAAGTCGACTGCTTTTAGTCTATATCAAGTAGATTTCATAAAATAGTTTCTGCAAGAAAATTACAAAAATAATTACAAAAATAAAATAAATTCTTTACAAAAGAAATGCATTTGCCTTTTGTTTATCAGATTATTATTATATCCCAACATTTAACATTTCAAAGAGTGATTACTTAAGGGTTTTTGTACGAAAACGTATAGGTACTACTTATGTAGAAATAATTAAATACTACCTATACTTATTCAGTATACAAATTATTAAAGGGTTCATTTGTTATACAGGTATTCAGGATATTTTCAGTTTTTCATCAAATAAGTCATTTTCAAAACAGCTCAAAACAACATCCGTTATATTTTACCCCCCCCCCCCTTCCACAATTTGGTGAATTATTTATAAAAACTAAAGTTAAGAAATTCTTGTACATTCATAATTGGGTAATCGCTTTCTATACGATTTTGCGCGAACGCGAAATTCAACTCCTTATAAATCAGCAATCGCACACTTCCTAATCGTTGCCAAACGCGTTCCAGTATCTCAATGCTAGCAACACCGACATAGATGTCCTAAGAATTTGTAGCGTCGTATATACACCTACGGGTGTCTCTTGACCATAGAAAAAAACCGGTAGGGTCGTACGATTTAGCACGTGAAATAGAAATTTCAACAAATTTATGAACACTTGACCATAGAGAAAACGGATAGAAAGCAAGAAAGAATTGTGAATAATTATACATTGAATTGTTAATTTATATCGCTGAATTGTACAAAATTCCTTTTTCTTTTTTCTTTCTGACTTTTCTCATTATGAATTCTCGAAACTTTCGCAATTAGGTAAGTACGCCATTTGTACGAGAGTACGATCATTTTCTTTCAGTGTCCTTAAATAAACGCCCTACCTAAATTACCTTCAAATTTCATTCGATTTTATTCGATAGAAAAGACACGGAGTTGATTTCCTCGCCCTGACGAACTTGACCCACAAACCACCTGTCTATTACATCTCTTCCCTCTAAAATATGCCGTCTCCTGTCCATATATATTTCCTCTCATTCTCGCGCAAGCTTCAAAAATCAACAAAGTGTCACGTATCTTTGGTGACGAAACATATGGGATATACATAAGATCGGTATGCCGAATCATCAATTCCCTTGCATAATCGCTCGACCTTCGTTGCGCGCGAGAAAATTCAAACGCAGAATAAAATAAAAACCGGTCAGAAGAAGTCCGTGCTTCTCCGAGATTTAATCACGATGTATAGAAAGAGAAAGAGAAATATGGAGTGCAAGTTCGAAAGAAGTTTGGCGACCCACATACTTACGATCTTGATGTCGGTTTGATTTTGTAGGGCGAGGGACGACATCTCGTGGTTGCCGATAAGGTCACGTTTTAATGACGAACATTAACGATCATCGCGTGTGCATTTTTCAAGTTATTCGAGTTCCTGCGCAAAGCCGAAAGAGTTCATTGCCATGAAAACAAAATTGAAAGCAAGGTTGTGGCCGGATGCTGTTTTTTTTTAGGAGCTTAATAAGTATCGAGTGGTTTTAAAATTATTGTAATTCGTATAGTAATTCTACTTATTGATTAATTTTAATAAGACAGAAATGAAAAATATGGTTCAAAAATATTTAATCTTTTTAAAAACAGAAATACTTTATACAACTATAGAAATAATACGTTTAATATCCCTTATTGAGAGAATATCGAATTATAATTAACAGGGAAATATGTTAAAAAAAAAATAGTGCATTAGGTGACTTTTAACTTTGCATCATCAATATAAACAATTTATTTATTTTAATTCAAGCAAAAAACAATTGATGAACGTCTTACTAGAAGTTTATTTAATAACAAACTATATAGGGGTATACTGTGTCATCAGTTTTTTTTCAGTTTTTTCTGTATGAAATTGGTGTACGACTTTCATACTATCGGTGTACCTTTTTTAAAATTAAAAAATATAATCATGATTCGTGATTCCAAGAAATACTTAAATGGTACTTACTCAAAAATAACAATGATTAAAAAAAAACAGACATAAAAATGAATATATAAAGTCTTGCGAGTTAAATCTGCTTAATGGCATTTTTGTTTTTCTGTGCCATCAGCTGTTGATGCAGAGCTAGCTGCACTCTTAATTCAACACATGTATCTTTCTCTTCAACAATACTGCGAATAAGAGTCGTCATTTTTTTCTGAAAAAAATAATAATTATTATAGTAAATCCTTGTTTTATACAAATCGTCATAGTTTCTTAATTTCTCATTGAATGCATGAATCACTCATTGATTATCATTACCTCTAACAATTGATTCTCGTTGACTAGCTGGATCATGGCTGTCATCTCTGCCTCGCTGGGACTGTGTGTCCTCTCTACGACGGGCGCTTTCGATTTCCCAGCACCGATTCGCTCCGCCAACAATTCTGTCAGTCTTTCGATCTCGTGTCGCTCCTGCGAAATGCGCGTTTTTAACGATGCCTGCATGTTCAATAGTTCCTCGTAAATGAGACTTTCGCGAAGCCTATCCATTTCATTCTCTATTGCAGGCTCTTCCTGCTTTTCTGGTTCCTCCGCTACAACTATAAATAACAATAATTTTTAGAGTATAAATCTTGGAAATAATGTTTTAACTAAACGAATGAATAGATCTGCTAACAAATTATTATACCCGTACCATTTTCTTCAGGTTTGTCAGCTGCTACGTATAACGATTCAGTCTTACTATCAGTGGTGTCTGTTGATATTTTTGTTGGCTTATCTATTGTTTCTTTTTCAGTCAGGGGTGGCACACTATGGTTACTATTTTCAGTAGATGCTCTTTGAGGTACTTCTTTTGATGCTTCTAATACTTTCAAACGATCACTTTCCTCCTCAGTATTTACTGGTACTTTATTTGATTGACTTTCTGGCAATTGTGTTTGACTTTCATCGTTTGGCTTTGTAGACTCTTCATCCAAACTTTTTTGTGTCGAGCCCTCAAGTTTTTGTACTAATTTATACTTTCTCTGAAATAAATATCAATATAAGAAATTATATTTAGTCACCTCTTTTTATTTTAAAATATAATTACATTATAAAATTTAAATTATTAATTTAAGCAGTCATAAAACAAAATCTTTCATTCCCATTACTAAATAGAGTTTGCGTCATAATTACTTTAATAATGAAAACATAATTGTATACAATAGTTTAACATTACCTTTAATTGCGTGATCATGCGTTGCACCTCCCACAACTGCTCTTCGCGTGACTTGTTGACGTATCCGGCATTCATGAGCATGTGGATTTGTGATAATAAAGACTCCTGTTTAGCCAGTTCCGCGGCTATACCCGGAGCCGTTTCGGGTAAACGGCTACTACCGGCGGGTAATGGTGGCACATACTTTGTCAGTCGTACTTCAGGAAATAGGGCTTTGCAATGAAAAAGAAGAGCCAGGAGAAGCCTATGACTCATTTGTAATGCTGGACTTAATGTCATTGCAATCGTCTGGGCGTTCATTTTAGTCGTCTTTTCCTGCTCAGAGTTAATGCGATGTAGTAGTACTAATTTAATATCTTTAATTGCAACAAGATTTAAATATAACCAAATTATTTTAAGCTATGAAAATTTGATCACTCCGATAGGACTGTTTTTTAAATCTATATAAAAAATCCATAAACTTTACTTTAAGTAGATTTAATATACAAAATATAACTTACACAGACAGTGACATGATCAAGATGTAATGTTACCCAGGCTAAAAGCACCCTATTACATTCAGCTAATTGTTGATTTGCTAATTCAGCAAGTTGAGATTCTCTTTGAGCAAGCTCTTTCGTAGAAGCAGCTTGTTCAAATCGTGAAATTAATTCACTGCTTTCTAAAACTGGTTCTGGTAGTTCTCTGCAATTAATTTGATAAAAATGATTAAACTATTGCGAAAATGTTAATTACTGTATTAATAAAAAATAATTTTTAATACGTTAAAGTAGATATCAGTTGAAATACTACTTATTTCTAATATTATTTTTTTATTTTATAATTTTAAATTTAATTAGCATCTTCTGATAAGTTTAGAAACTTGAAAACATTTATTTTAATGTATTGTAGCGTGGTATTCAATACATAGGTATTCAATCAAAGAATTTTATTTAACTCACTTGATAAAAAGTAGTAACAAACTGGTAGCCACTGTAGGCTCGAATTCCGACATATTTACAGGTTCTCGTTGATTATATAATTTTTTCAAATGTTGCACCTTAGATTTATTTCCTGGAACTTTGTACAATCCTTCAGCAGACATTCCATGCTCTTCCAAATAGTCGATGCAATCTCTGACTACGAGAGGCAACTCAACACCATCATGACACCGACTTCTTTCTACTGCCAAATGCAGACTGACACCAAAAATTGGTTCTTCCTCTGCAATGAAAATAAATTTTGACGTGTATAGTAATTTTATTCAGATTTGTATTTTTACTGAAATTAAAGGTTATATTTATGAACTTACCACCAATATCTAAGACATCATCTCCATGTTTGCTTTTCTTACGATCCTTATGTTTTTGCTTTACTTTATCCTTTTCTTTTCGCTTGTCTTTATCTACCTCTTTGTCAATTTCTTTATCCTTTTTCTTTTTTTCTTTATCAGAATCCTTTTCTTTGACATCTTTCTCTCTAGATTTTTCACGTTTCTCTCTACTCTTAGAAGGGAATTTGAATGCTTTCGTTTTTGACTTTGATTTAGAAGGACTCCTAATCATTGTAATAATTTAGATTATTAAAAATGAAAAAATCACTCAAGCTACTTTCACTATTGCTACTGTTCAATTGGAAAACTTGTACGACTCACTTTGTCTCTTCTTCATCGGCTGAACTCTCTCCCTCTAATGTTGCGTAGCCTCTGTCTTTCTTATCTTTTTTATCCTTCCGCTTACTGCCACCTAATAGTTCCTTTTTCGAATGTTTATCATGTACACCGTCGTCACTAACTGGAAAACATAGCTATTAATCATCTTGCTTGATTAGCATAATTTCATTCGATAAGTCATTATGTAGCAATTAGTTTAAGCTGGTGTAGTATAAAAAAATCATTGCAAAATACGTTAAAGAAAGAAAAAAAAACAAGCCATAATAATTTTTAAAAAATTTACCATGCATCGCCTATAAAATATACCGTAAATGATGAGAAATACACATTCGAAAGTGACAAACCGTTCGTTTTTACAAACCTAACCTAATGAAACTAATCATTGCAAAATTTAATTAGTGTTATTATAAAGGGTTAGAAAGAAAATTTAAAAATCAAGCGAAACACTTACAGTCGCTCTCGCTTTTCTTCGCTGCGTCCGATGCGTAAAGTCCAGGAAATTCTTTTTCAACGTCAGGGCTTTCAAAGTCCATTTCTTTTTCTCTCTTTTCTCGCTCTCGATTTTTCTTCCCTATCTCGCTTCGAAAGGCGAACTCTCACGTCCTACCGACTCTTTCCTCTCGACCACCTTTTTCCGGAGTTTTTCCAGAACTGACAATTAAATGTAAAATCGGTGACGTCCTCGTCATCGGCGGTCGTAACGTCACCGTTTCTTCCTAGCAGAACTCTTCCCGTACTGCTTCATCCGTTGTCCCGGAGGAGAGTAAGCCCTGATAATCTATGTTTACACGTTCAGGTACAAACGCGCGCATATGCACTGTCAATGATTACGGTGGATCCGTGGATCGTATTCGCCTACTGTGTACACATGGTGATACACGAACAAACGGATAGAAATGCACTTCGGAGTTCGGCTGCTCTTTTTTCAGATATCGTTTGGCTGTTGAATTTTCGCGAACTCAATTATATTGCTATATAATATACAGTTACTAGTACAGTATATCATGAATGAATAATAAATTGGAGAAAGGACTACACGTTCGCGTAGTCGCGTAAGTAGTTAACTGCACGATCAAGCTGTCGGCGCGATGTGTAAAAAAATACAAATCAAGATACCGTAGTGACCTGTGACAGTTGCTATAAAAATGCGCCCACCTGTGTAGTGTTGTGTTGTGTATACATGCGCATTGCGCATATAGGCATTTATAGATTTATATACATAGCGACAATATATGTGGGTATAGGTGAAGAGCATTCGCGTCATTTACGATATTTACATTAATTGCATTTACGGGTTAGAAGAGACACATATATTTGGCAGGTATTTGTTCGGACTTTGTTAGAAATAAAAGTAAAAAATGAAGGAAAAAAGTAAAAAATAAAAAAATTGTATAAATATTTATAAAAATTGTATAATACCTATATATATATGTATTAGATTTATGTTAATTTTTCATTCTTTATCTTTACAAGTGTTGATTACGATTGAGAAACCCATCAAAGAGTAGGTACAAAGAAGCGATCACCTTATGCGATGATTGTTGGTAAATAATACCATCAATAAGATTAGCGCTTCAAGGAAAGTGCTATTCAAATTTTTAAACTTAGAATGCAATACTTTGTTAGACAATGCGATTGTCATTAGCATCGATGTGATAATCACAAATCAAATAAAAAGTTTAGAAAAATAATTTATTTTTAATTAAGTGCGCAAAGCACGACTTTTCGTGCTAGTTTTCTCCATGCAAAGCATGGATTTCGGGCACTCTCAGCTGGAGTGTGTAAAGCATTTGCTGAGTGTGCAAAACATTTGCCGAGAATGCTGCTTTGCGCACTCGTACTAAAAGCGCCCGAGGTCTGTATGGTTTACAAGAAGAAAAATAATAGAAAAAACTTGCTTCGCTCGGGCGACAAATTACACCCGTGCCAGAAACCCCAGCCTTGCGCACTTGTATCGAAAATACCTATTTTATCGCTCCATAAATTTTTTATGTTGATTATAAAAAACAAATTCTATGATTTTTTTTATTTTTAAATTTTTATCGATAAAATCTTACATTGTTTAAAAAAAAAGTCTTGCATTCTCTTATTATCATATGTATAAAAAAATTTAAAGTTCTGTTTAAAACTAAAATCGATCGTTTAAAAAATGTTTACGTAAAATACCAACTTCATGTGTGTATTTTACTTATTCTGCCCACACATAGTGGCCACTGCACTCTCTCCTCGAGTCTTGCGCTCGCAAATTTCGGTCGTTGGACGCGAACTTGACGCGCGTGGTTGTTGCTATATGCATGCATCTGTGTGACTCGTCTGTGTGACTCGTCTGTGTGTTGTGGTGCGCCAGTGCTCTCATGCCCAGAAGTCAGAACTCACTACTCAGTAGAGAGAATTTTCCAAATGGCGCAGGCACGGCTCAGCTGTGAGCTTACGCGAGTGGTTTTAACAACGATTTTCTCGATGTCGGTGGCGACGGCATCTATATAATTATGCCACGCATCATCGGTTCCAACCCGTAACAATCCGCAAAAGCTGATAGCCGCGTGATCTACGTGTCCGAGTTCGCGAAGAAGTTCAACGGCGACGACATCGTCGAGAGACTCGACCTGCGTGTAATGGTGGTGCAAGCAAGGCAACACAAACACACACACACACACACACACATGCGTGAAAAATAAATAAAGTCCAAAGGTGTATATAGGAATATAGGATCTTTCTTGCGTCCGCGCGCGCGCTATACTCTCTCTCTGGCTGTGTGTGAGATGCCCGAGGCGCGCTACTTTTCGCCCTTGCGCTAAGACTGCCGAGCAGTAGCAGCAGCAGTAGTGTGCTTTGCCGTTCTGCTCTGCCACGAGAGGCGAGAGGAGGCAGCAACGAAAAGTAAAAAAAAGAACCGCGCGCTAGTACGTCTACGCGAAAATGCGGAAAAACTGGATTCTTTTGTGACGCGAGAGAGAGAGAGAAAGAGAGAGAGAGAGTGAGAGCGAGAGCGAGAGAGGAAGAGAGAGAAAGAGCAGTAAAGGAAGGAAAGAAAAAAAAAAGAAAGACCGTGTCCGTACGCCTGAAGTGCCTGAACGGATCTACGAGTAGATATATATATACGTACACACGTACACACCGTGCTATCGGGCGCGCACACACGTACACATAGGCGCGCACACGCGACCGACCACTACGAGGACGAAGAAGAGGAAGAAAAAAGGGCACCTGCACGCCCGCGACAACGTCGCTGCGTTGGAAGTCATCGTCAGCTAGGACGAGGAGCCCGGCGGCGGCGAATCGGCGAAGCAGAAGGTGGAAGACGTTTGCCTCTGCTGCTGCTGCTCCCCCCTTACTCCCCCCCGCCCCTCTACCCCTACCCCGTGGCCGTCTTCTAGCCTAGCGTTGGGCTTTTATGTATATGTACGTTGAATTTTTCGTACACATTCTCGTATATATACACTCATGCATACTTACACACAGTTACGCGGAAGAAGTGTAGGCAGAAAGGCTTCTTCAACGTTAAATTCACAATAGATTGAGGTAATGTTTGTGCATCTGCTGGTTGGGTGGAGTTTGAACCATATTTTTTTTTGGATACTTTTGGGATCGTTTGTGGGTTGGATGCCCTTTAATGTCGAGGGGTAATAGTTTTTCGCTGGTAACTGGTCTGTATAAGTATTAAAAGTTGCTCAATACTTTTTTAAAAAAGTCATTAGAGGGAATAAACAAGCTGTGGAGGCGATGCTTACAAGAATGATTTTTTAAATGTTTTGCGAATACCAGGAAGGAATTGGATCTAACAGGTATATCGAGTTTTAACTTTATTTTTAAGTTTATCAGTAATAGCTTTGTAAGAATTGCCTTGAAATTGCTGGCAAAATACTATTTTTAACATGTTTTTGCATTGAATTCAGAACAATTCCAACAATATACTTATACAGTGCACTTACTCATAGAAACTTTTACTTCTCTTTGGGGAGGACCTTTGTGTTCCACTTGGTGCACACAGAGAATGAGAGAGAAAGAGAACAACCACTTCAGATGAGCTAATTTTACATTGGACAATTGTGCTCCAAAGAGTTATTGCTGCTTTCTGACGTTTGTTTGGCTTTAGTAAACATGAGTTTTCCTCTTTTACTTTTTTATCATAGATTAGTATCTTAGTTTATATAGAAATAATGCAATTTATTTTCTTATTTTCTTGTACATTTTTTAAGGCTACTTCAAGTATTTTATATGACGTGTATATTAGTTAATGATAAGCCAAAGTTATATTAACTTACCATACATTATTTGTCAGTATAGAAAAAGATAAGTTTGCAGATATCTTTCTTTTGCATGATTATACTAAAGCGAATAAACTAACAAAATGAGGTTAGCTGTTCAACTTGACATAGAACTGTTGGTACAAAGCCAAGTTTACACATTTCAATGCGAATCATATGTTAGGAACTATTTGTTTTATTTTCATTCTTTAAGATTATAAAAACTGTTCATTTCCTTGTATCTAAATTTAAAATTCTCAATATAAATCGATACTATTATTAAACGCTTGTAACTTGTCTCTAAATAAATTGTTACATCTGCACTGTATGTATTCTTGTCTGTTATACATTTTTCATAATATTAAAATATTGATATATCTAAACAAACTAATTTAAAATTATTATAATTAAAATGTATTTATCTACAGGGCACAATCAAAACAGTATAGCGGTAGCTGAAAAACTGCAAAAATGGAGATTGTTAGAGATGAAGATAGGCGCAGACGCCTTAGGTCTCTGGAAGAACGCATTAGAGATCCACGTAGTATTACAAATATTGATTGTCTACTGGATACTGTGCAGGCTCTGGTGGCGGACTGTGATCATCCTAGTGTTAAACGAATGAAGAACATCGAAGCTTATATGAACAGATGTAAGTTTACTTTTAAATAACATTTTCCAGATAACATATCTCTTTTATTTAACATTTAGTTATTCATTGCTAAATCTATTTTTTTATTTGTTCATTTGTTTTATACCATGTATTTTAATTATAGATGATAACGTTGCGCAAGATATTTGTAAAATGCGAATGCGCCCCGATGACTTTACTTTGATTAAAGTTATTGGGAGAGGAGCTTTTGGTGAAGTACAGTTAGTGAGGCATAAATCTACACAAAAGGTCTATGCTATGAAATTACTAAGTAAATTTGAAATGGTTAGTGATTTTTATTAAATTGTTTAAATTATTAATAACTTTTAACAGAGTATACATAACATTATTTTAATATTTATAGATAAAAAGGTCAGATTCTGCGTTTTTTTGGGAAGAACGAGATATTATGGCTCATGCTAATTCAGAATGGATAGTTCAACTGCATTTTGCATTCCAAGATCAAAAGTATCTCTACATGGTCATGGATTACATGCCAGGTGGAGATTTAGTTAATCTAATGTCACAGTATGATGTGCCAGAAAAGTGGGCACAGTTTTATTGTGCAGAAGTGGTGCTGGCACTGGATGCAATACATAATATGGGATTTGTTCATCGTGATGTAAAACCAGATAATATGTTGCTTGATAAATTTGGTCACTTGAAATTGGCAGATTTTGGTACCTGTATGAGAATGGATACTGTGAGTTTCATTTTTAATATGATCTTTAATGTTGCATAAAATGTATTTTAGAATGATTTGCAGTTTTTCCATTTCTTAAAAGTTCGTTTAAAATCACATTTTTAAATTATTGTCTTACTATTTTAATAAATTTACTTAGCTAATTAAAGTTAAATATTAATTCACGTATTTACTAAATTTATGATAAAAGCTTTTAGAAATTTTTCACATGATTCACAAAAAAACCTGAATATTTATTAAAATTATCTGTTGTTTAAAAAAAAAAAGATAGTAAAGTAGGTTGTGAGAATATCACAACTTATTTTTAGATGCAATTCTAAAATGTTTTTAAAACTTACTTTTCCTTTTTATTTTTAATTGCAATTTAACAGTCATAATTAAATCCTTGCAGGATGGACTCGTGCGTTCAGATACGGCTGTGGGCACACCAGATTATATATCGCCAGAGGTGCTGCAATCCCAGGGTGGTGAGGGTGTGTATGGTCGAGAGTGCGATTGGTGGTCCGTCGGTGTCTTTCTCTACGAGATGCTGGTGGGCGATACGCCTTTCTACGCGGATTCATTGGTTGGTACATATTCCAAGATTATGGACCATCGCAATTCACTGCATTTTCCTCAGGAGCTCAATATCTCACACTCTGCCAAAAGTATCATTTGTGGCTTCCTCACTGACAGAGATAAAAGATTGGGCAGGAGCGGGGTCGATGAAATTAAAAATCATTCATTCTTTAAAAACGATCAGTGGACCTTCGAGAATCTAAGGGAGTGTGTACCACCTGTTGTACCTGAGCTCTCGGGAGACGATGATACGAGTAATTTTGATGATGTGGACAAGGAGGACGCACCCGAGGAAAACTTTCCAGTCCCAAAAGCTTTCTCCGGCAATCATTTGCCTTTTATTGGTTTTACATATTCTGGCGACTATCAACTCATTGCTCAAGGTAAATGTTCTTTTAATACTTTAATGAATGATATTAAGTTTTCTATCCAAGCAAATAATGAAACAAAACGTTGTTTTAATTAAAGTAGGTAGGGAAGCCGTGGATGGCCTGGAGAATCATATGAACAATGGCACGAGCGACGACGTGAAATTGTCTCAGATGGAGTGTTTATTGGATAAGGAAAGAAAAGTGGTCGAACAGCTTGAATCCAAACAAAAGATCTTGGTTAACCAATTGAATTCCATAACTCAAAGCGAGGCAGAGTTGAGATTGCAAGCCTCTCATGCTGATAAAGAATTGACGCTTTTGCGACACAACTGCAAAGAAGCGCAGCGTCGAGTCGAACACGAGACTGAGGCCCGCAGAAAAGCAGAATCTCTGCTCGTCGACTTAAAGAAAAAGTTTGATGAAGAACAGACAAGACGTGCTAGGGATGCGAGCACTACGCAGCAGACCTCAGAAAAGATCACGAGTCTGGAGAAGCAGATTAAGGAGATGCAAACTAAGCTGGAACGAGAAACTGAGACGGTGACGAGACTGAGGAAACAAGCCACGGAAGTTACAGTGGCCAGGCAAACAGCCGAACAGATGGCCAATGAGCTACAAATTGCTAGGGCTCAGTTGCAGGCACAAAGAGACTCGTTACAACAGGAAGTCGCCACCTTACAGGTAAATTTCCTGAATATTAATGCTGATAGTTACTTAACATTCTAAAGTTTAATTAGTCAAAATATTTTCTCTATGGAAAAGCTTCGATATCGTACAAGAAATACGTTTCATTGTTAATAGGGTCAGTTATCAAAAGAGAGAAGTTCGCGGTCCCAAGCTTCCTCCTTAACCGCCGAACTAGAAACGCGTTTGACAGCCTTACATCACGAATTGGAACGTAGTCGTGAGCGCGAGGATAAGGCAACGTTGGACAACAGGCAGTTGAACGAAAGAATATCCGCTTTGGAGAAGGAAGCAGCTAGTCTAGAGTTGGAGCTTAAAGCTGCTCAGACGAGATATAATCAAGAGGTGGTTGCGCGTCAAGAGACCGAGCGCTCGAGGATGTCGCCTAAAGATGAGGCCAATTTAGAAGATGTGAAAGGTAAATTGAAAGTGCGTTTATTTATATGTTCTTATGCAAATAAGACATGGCGACTTAGAGTTTTTGTACTATTCCATGCATCAGGACGAATGGACAGAATATTTACAGGTACATTAGAGATTGAACAATATTTCCGCTTTGTGTTTCTAGAAGACATCGATATTTTAATGCGCAGATTTTAATCGAGTCTATTTTTCAAATGTTTACAATTTTTATTTTTTAATTAAATTGCTTCGCTAAAGAATTTACCTGCATTGTATTATTCCTTAGAACGTTATTTTAGTTTCAAATTAATAAAATTTTTAAAAACTAGCCCTTCAAACTAAATTAAACGAGGAGAAAAATGGAAGACAACGTGCCGAGCTCTTAGCCCAAGAAAAAGAACGACAGACATCGATGCTCTCTGTAGACTACCGTCAAATTCAGCAAAGACTGCAAAAACTCGAAGGTGAACATAGACAGGAGTCGGAAAAGGTGAAGGCGTTACAGGGTCAGATTGAGCAGGAGCAGCAGAAGCGAACCGTATTACAGACTGACTTGTCTCAACAAACTTCGGAGACAAGTAGACTGAAGGCTAGGGAACAGCAATTGGTAGGAGAGGTTACACAGCTCAGAGAGGCCAAGAGACAAATTGAGGAAGAGCTGCATCATTTGAATACCCAGAGGAATGTCGATCAACTGCAGATGAAGGAGTTGCAAGAACAGCTTGAGACTGAAGCATATTTTTCGGTATGTATCCTTTTTGTAAAAAAGATTGTATTAGTAACATAAAGTTTAGAAAATAATTTAATACAATAGTGCTGTAACTGGTCTGTAAATGAAATTTTACAAATTTTAGAAAAATCAGTAATATGTGTTACTTGGGTGTAACTGCTGATAAAATAGAAATCCAACTAGAAATAATTCGTAGCCTAGCTTATTAGAATATGTATTATTGTATTTGATGTGCCTTATTTTAAAATTTAAAACAAAATATCAATATTGAAAAAGCGAGTCACCAATTCGTTTATTTTTGTAAGCTCTTATATTTATTTTGAGAAGACATCTATACCATCTTTAAGCTGTAATGGAAACCAGGTGCTGTTCTCAAAATAAACATAAGAGCTTACAAAAATAAACTATACAAATATACAGTTTAATGAATGAACTATATTTTTAAACCTTCAATTGTGCCTAACACAAACAAACTATTTACTTAATTTACATACGAAATTTGGTGAACAAGTGCACTAAGACTAAATAGTAATTTTTTTTAAAATAAAAATATTTATTATATTTTTCTGTAAATGATTTGTAATTCACAATCCAAGTATTTTTACGACATATATTTATTGGAAAACATTTTTTGATGAGTAAAATTTCATAATGATTCATAAAAAAAATTTGAAAATTATAACCATATTTTCAAAAAATAATACTTCAAATTGTAGGCAATTTAATGCTTTTTTTAACACATATTATAAGTTTATTAAACATTAAACTTCCCTTAATAAAAAAGATAAAAAACTAAAAATCAAAAAGTAATTTTCTGAAATGAAACAAAAGAGAATCAAAGAAATTTAAAATTTATTTTTCCAGTTTCATGCGTCTCACATACACACACACACATGCGACACAGAAAAAATATTTAAAAAAAAACTACTAAATTTTGGTTCCAAAAATCTTAAGAGGAAGCAAAAAATAATGAATGTGTCACATTAAATCCTGATAAGGCTCAATAATCATTGATTATCTTTTAAAGAACTTAATCAGCTCTTTAAAAGATAATTAGGCTAAACAAAGAATGTTGTATCATCGCATTGTCTTTATATAAAAGTATGTTTACATGTTTAAAACATTATTGCAAATTGTTGTAAAAAAGGGAAATTACAGTAACTGACAAACGTCAAATATTGAATCATGATATTTTTCTAATGACTTATGTATTATTTTACGCAGACGCTTTATAAAACGCAAACTCAGGAGCTTCGGGAGGAACTGGACGAAAAAACACGAACTCAGCAAGAATTAGAGGAAGAGCGCAGTTCTCTCGTTCATCAACTCCAACTATCTCTGGCTCGGGGTGACAGTGAAGCCCTAGCTCGTTCTATAGCCGAGGAGACTGTCGCCGATCTCGAGAAGGAGCGTACGATGAAAGAGCTTGAATACAAGGACAGTGTATCGAAACATCATCAAGAGCTCAATGCCAAAGAACAGCTGATCGGTCGCCTGAAGGACAGCGAATCGGAGGCTAAGAAAAATTGCGAACAGTACAGTAAGGTAGGGCAGCTGATAAGCATAAATTATTCATAAATCACTTGAAATTCTGAATTGGTTGTGAACTTTGATTGATTTGTTTAATAAGGAGAAAGAAGATCTAACGAAGCGGCTAAAAGATATGCAAGAGCAGCTAAACAAAGCACAATTTAATGCCGACGAGATCGAAAGACTGAGCAGCAAGTTAAAGACAGAACAGATGCTGAAGCATCAAGCCATTAATAAGCTTACAGAGATCTTAAACAGGAAGGATTTGTCCGCAAGTGGCAAAACTAAGAATAAGGCGTCATCGGCAGATCTTAAGAAAAAGGAGAAGGATTGCAGGAAACTGCAGCAGGAACTAACGCAAGAAAGGGAGAAATATGGACAATTTTCGGCTAAATTACAAAAAGATTTACAAGATTTGCAGGTATTTACGAAGTTTTGCACTTCTTTTTTCACAAAATTAGTGTTTAAAATGTTTTTCTAATTTATTTCTGGATATTAATACTGATTTATTACAAATTCTTAGGCACAACTTGTGGAAGAGAATCAAGCGAAGTTGAGGCTGCAAATGGAGTTGGATTCAAAAGATTCCGAGATAGAGACACTTCAGATGAAGATAACGTCGATGAATTCGGAGACGGCCAGTGTTTCGTCGATTGAAAATGATGGGGAGGATTCCGTTCTTTCGGAGCATGGTGCCATGAGGCTAGAGGGATGGTTAAGTGTACCTAACAAGCAAAACATTAAGAGACACGGTTGGAAAAAGCAGTATGTGGTCGTATCTTCTAAAAAGATCATTTTTTACAATAGTGAAAATGACAAGTTGAATGCAGATCCGGTCTTGATATTAGACCTGAGTAAAGTCTTTCACGTGAGATCTGTGACACAAGGGGATGTGATTCGAGCTGATGCCAAAGATATTCCTAGGATATTTCAGGTACTGCATTTTACTATTACTATTATTTGCATGGAATATTTTAGCTTTTGTATAATAACATTTTTAATTTCTGTTTATTACTTTATTTTTTACTTTATTAGTTACTTTATGCTGGAGAAGGCGAGGCAAGGCGACCAGGCGACGAGGGTAATGCCTTACCAGGAGCTGAATTGTCACAGTTAGGAGACAAGCCTGGTACGCAACCTGTTAAGGGTCATGAGTTTATTTCTATATCTTATCACATGCCAACTACATGTGAAATTTGTTCGAGGCAACTGTGGCATATGTTTAGGCCTCCTCCAGCTCTCGAATGTCGACGTAAGCCTTACTTTAAAAATATTTATTTCAATGGCCAATCATTATTATCTTCTTAGAATTTATTTACATTTAAATTGTGTCTTATTGTAATTTCTAGGGTGTCATATCAAGGTGCATAAGGAGCATTTGGACAAGAAAGAGGATGCCATAGCCCCGTGCAAGCTGCACTACGACCCAAATAGTGCGCGTGAGCTGCTCGTACTCGCGGGTAGTCCTGACGACCAGAAGTATTGGGTAACTCGACTGTCGCGCAGGATCCAGAAGTGCGGCTACAAGGCCAACTCGCACATCGACGGCACGGGCCAGCGTGTCTCGCCAAGGTAGCGTAGAAGCAGCAGACTCCAGCACGTCCGCCGGGAATTGTATTTTCTCTGTGTCTGTGTTGTTGTTGTTTTGCGCGACATCGCATGGTTGGGTGTAGAGAGGTTAGAGACTCTAAAACGTTCTTTACTGTTATCTGCTAAGATGACTTTGTTCGGAACGAACGTATAAGCGCGTCTTTTGCACTTGCTGTCTTTTCTCATTTTGCTTCTTGTGGACAACATGATAAGGAGTATTTGTCACTTCATGCGTTTCATTTTAAAATTTCGTGAACGATGCAATTATGCTTATCGTAATCTAAACTGTTTTTTTTTACTTTCATTCTAAAACGTGCGTATGCAGTGACAATGTACTATAATCTATACTGTTTGCTCGCTTTTCTCTTCAATCTTTATAAATTTTTGATGATCGCTTTGTTTTGAAATTAATATTAAGCTTTATTATTATTTTAGTGCGGAAAAAATTTATTAGGAATCAAATTGTAGATAAGTTTACATAATTTCAATTAGTTGAAAAAAGTTTTATTCTATTTAGTTCTATTTTTTTTTAGTATTTTTATTACTTTTTGCAATTCCATATAATAACTAATGGAGAAAGAAGAGATATTTTGAAATGTGCTAAAAGAAAGTCGAATTTAATATATTTCTTTCTGTAAAAGAAATTAAAATGACGCAATCATAAAGTATACGTATAATTACTCGTTAATATTTTTTATGTATTTTTTGTTGCCATATCTTATACTTTTGTATAATTTAATTTTTGTTTAAAAATCAAATAATATTTCAAAATTCGAAATAAATGTATTATATGCAATTAATTCAACCGTCTTATTTCATTCATAAATAACGTTATGAAAAATTTTAATTCTTAAAAACATTTGGTCGGATTTTAAAATATGAAGCATTGCATTTTATTATTTTGTATATAATATATCGTTTTTACCAATTTGCGGGGGTATTATTGAATATTTAATTGTAAATCAATTAACTGTAGAAAGTAATATCAAACGAAAATTTCTCCAAAAAGTAAGTATGCAATATTTTGATTTGGATCTTCGAGGTTTTTTTATCATTTATTAGAATAAAATACTGCATGGTTAGTTGTATAAGTTAATTAGTATACTTAATAGTCGTTTTAATTTATTGAATATGCACAGTATCTTTGAACACAGTCTTTGAGCATAGAAATTTCAATCCAAGTATGATTGCGTGTACATTATTATTTTGCATAAAGAATTTATATACAGAAATAGCTTTTGTAGTTAGCTTTTACCTCTCTTCGCCCTCTCTTCATTCTTTGAATCTGAAGAATTGCTCTAATTTCATTTTAAATTCATAAACTTCTAACCAGCACACGATACGTCTTGCTTTTTCCAGAGAGTCAACGAGGTCAACGCTTAAACCGTATCTATCGGTCCAGCAAAGATCAGCCACATTACCCGCGAATGCGAGCATGGGCAAGTGACTATAAAAAAGCGAACTGTTTTTAACAAGAAAGAGTGTACTAATCGCAAGAGTGAATGATCTTTGCCACTGGTCGACGATTGGACAAACGTTCGATCAGCTGAAAAAATCGATGCCACACATACTGTTGTCGATCTTGTTTCTTCTACCTACTTTTTTTAAGCATAAAAAGTTTGTCGCAGATTTTTCTGGTTCTTGCAGCCTTATATTATATGCTTTATATATGATGTGCCACATTTGTAATTTAACGTGCGTCGAACAATCGATTCTTTCTTTACCCTTAATTAATTGTAAGTCTCGTCTTATAGTAGGCAGATACGTACAAATTTAAAAACGCAACCACCTTTTTATCCTACGTATTTATACGGAAACAAGCTATTTTTTTATCGAATGATTGTATTCTGCATTTTTCTCACCTAAGGATTATATTTGAAGTATAATACACAGTCTTTTAAATTGAAAACTTTGGTAGGTTTTTCAAATAAGAAAAATTAATTGGAAAAAAGGTTAGGAAAGTATAAAATTGTAGAATAATTTAAGGTAATGTCCAGGAATATAAAAAAAATTGTTTGAATTTGATATTAGAATTTTTTATATGAGGTTGAGCACTGATTTTGTAATCGTTATTTAAATATTTAAATGAACTGAAAAAAGAAGAGGTAACAAATTTAAGAATACGTTCTTTTTTCTAAAAATATATTATACTATTTGATTAGTATGATTATTTTTTGCTTTTTTTATTTTTAGAAGCTCTTGTACTTGTGGACTAGAATATAAAGTAATTTTTATCACATTAAAAGCAAAGAACGTTTAATAACAACGATTATTATCCATCCTGTGATTTACGGAACCAATTTCAATTGTTTCGAAGTTTCGTAACGTATGTTCAGAAAAAAATTTGTTCTTGACTTTTGAAAAACATTTTTTGTGACATGTCGTTCAATATTAAAGAAAAAATAATAATAAATATACATTATCGAATAAATTTACTAAAAATAAAGTGAGGCCAAGTATGTATAAGCGTGCGTGTATATGTGTATATGTACGCGGGAGAAGAAAATCATGAAAAAAGGGGAATAAAAAGATCTTGCACATACGCGTTCGATGACCTTCGGTATTCGGCGAAGCGCGAGAACTTGAGAGGGCGCGGGAAAATAATAATACTTTATATACAAACTTTTGCAGCTAAATTAAAAAAAAACTTCGAGTTTGAAACATTTTTCGATTATTTATTTAGCGTTAAAATTTTCGCGTTGGGACGTCGATGTCCTTACTAGATAAGTATATATGTTAATTAGGATGATTAAATGTTACGAGAACGTTTTTGACAGACTTATACTTACACAAGCCAGACTGCTCTTAGTAGGAATAGTGTCAAACTGTTCTTTTTATAAGTGCGACTTAAGAAAGGTTTGGGCAATTTAAATTACTTTAAGAATTACATTAGAGATAATATTTATTTAAAAATTGATTATTTCATTTCAGTTCTGTAAAGCATTGGTCATGAAAAAGATAATGTATAAATCCATTTTTTATTTCATCAGCTAGGAATGGACGCACTTAAAAAACAAAAAGAAATTTATTATGAAAATTATTAACTTCAAGAAGAGCACACCCTCATTGTAATTTAAAGATAACTGCCTTATTTAAAGTAATTTAAGCCCAAGATCTATTTCGAATGAATTGTAAAGAATGATCATTTTAAAAATGAAAGGCCTGCAGTCTTTGACAAGCGTCTTCCTTCACTCCCGCCTTAAAAAGTAGTAAATACCAAGAAACCTTCCTGTATGTGGCACATCATTGGAGCGCGTGCGAGTTGTTTATGTAGTTGAATGTCTCTCTCTTTCGGAGAAATTTAACACGAATATCATAAAATATTTTTCCACACGCATCACTAAGATGAGATGCGACACACAGTGAGAGCAACAACGTCTTCGTTTCTTAAGGAGAACATAAAAATTATTAAGTTATATACCTTTACACATGTGATTTTCTCCGCAAGATTCGCTCAAAAAGTGTCGTGACATAATCAACAAGAAGTATATGCCCAGCTGTTTTTTTTTCTTTGTCAAGCGAAAATGTTCATTTTTGTATAAAACATGTTATACGATATATGATATATATATTATTAGGATAGATACTTGGAAAATTTATAGTATTATTTTTTATAATTTTTTCTTCTCGAGAATGAATTTAATATGAATGTTGCGTTGAACAGAAGGTATTATTCTGCTTTTTTTACGAAGGAGGAACCAAGAAGAATTTGTCAATATATTTTTCTCCTCTAATGGCGAGATAATTGAATGAAAAAGTACGATTCATTTAACCGTGATTTCCTGGTAAAAATGCAGTACTGATAGACATTTGAGAATCAATCACAAATATTATTATAATGTTCTACTTCTGTAATCATTTAAACTACATTATTTTTTTTTACATTTTTAATACTCCAATAGTTCAACAGGCATTTTGTTTATTGAGATACTTATTCTCGTCACTTTTACTTCGCTTTTGATATTAGATTGTTTAAATAAACGAATAAATCAATATTTATTTATTACAAAAAAGTGCTTTTTCATTCAATAGTGATTTGTTTTGCATTGATGGCTGTCTTTATTTTCGTGAGCTCTTGTTTTTCCAATGTTAATGTGCTGACGTGCTACATAAAAGGGCATAAATATCAAAGAATGACGAACAGTCGAAATATTAACGAGAGAGAGAAAGAATGTTCATATATTTAATGAAAAGGAGTTTTTACATGTTCGTATGTAAATTTAAGAGTTTTTTATCAAGTGCGAACTGAGAATTTGATCATTGTTAATGTGCAAGGTATGTTTGACGAAGAGCCAAGAATCATCAAAGAAGTAATTAGTGTTTTCTATAGAAATGTACTAACTTGCAAAATGACTGGTGTGTGCGCTGAAAAAATTCGTAGCGATCCTAACTTTTTAAAACTTTTTTTCATAATGTGGTAAATTATGTAATATAAGAAATTGTATAAATTAAATTTAGTTTTAGTGTTTTAAAGGGGTTTAGTATACTGGCATATCTATATAAAAAGAATTGGCGCACTTTTTCGTAAAATTAAATCTCGAAATGGGCGTGTTGATTTAATTAGTGATAATTTTAAATTAAATAAGCTAGCAATAGAACTTTCCTGTATGGAAATATGTTCAATCGGTATTTATTATTTTCTGAAATAAAATATTCTAAATTAGTATCTAATAAATATAGTTATTTTGTAAGTGTAACATAGTATCAGATATTGAAAAAAAAAACATCAATTGCATTTTTAACAATTTACTGCCGAGCTTATGAACTAACGAATAATTGCCTTTTTCATTATAAACTGACGACTTTTGCACGGTAAATTGTTTTACTAAATTGCATTTAGTGAGTTGAATTCATTACTTTCTTTTTTCTCAGCGCATACAACACGTCTCGGGTGTTTTTTTTGAGTATTTGCGCGAATCAACGACCGTGTAGTTTGTGCCGTACAGTGTGACTTTTTTTTATCACAACATCGTTTTCTTTCTCGATGTACGCATCTGCATTGCATTGCACTTGCATGATTTTTTCGAAAGAGGCGCGTGTATGTGTCCGCGGAATGGTGCTTAGCTCCCTTTTATCTCGACGAGATAAGGAATATTAATAAAAGTGAAAGAAAAAAATGCAAAAAAAAAGACAGAAGAAGGTTATTTGAACGCAATGTAGAGAATGAAAAGGGAAACTTATACACTGATTAATTATTAGCCCTTACACGAGAAATAAAGGAAAAAAAACTTACTGCCCTGTGCCTTCTCCCTTTTTGATCTCTCGCGTATTTACACATGTAAGAGTTAACCGATTAAAGCGAGAGAGACAGAGAGACAGTTTTGGTGTACGTTAATTTTTGTAAGTTTCACAACGTGTGTCTGTAATTGCGCGTACGTGGATTGTATGTGTGCGTATGCGTGTGCGTGTGGAGTAGAGAATTAAAAAAATGAACCTGCATCAAGTAGAATTATTAAAAGTACCGAGCGAGAGCAAAGATTTTTTGCCTAAAGAGAGAAAGAGAGCGAGAGAGAGAGAGAGAGAGAGGAATAATAAGTATGAAGAATTTGTTACAGCGTATTTTATTATTGTTTAGTTATTTACAGCCTGTATATTGATAATTATTATTATTACGATTAAACTATTTTGTAGATAATGCGCTAGTTTCTTCTTCATCATCTTCATGTTCTGCTTTTTTCTCTTATAGGTTTTTTGGTCTATGACTTACGCTAAGATGTTCCTACGTGGCACACGATTCCGTGCACCCTACAATTACGTTTTTTTTTGTTTGCACACCACACGTCATAATAGCGAAGACAAGAGTTCGTTTGTTTTCTTTTTATTTTAAACGTCGTTAGTATAATTATCAATATTATTATTAATTGTTATTATCATTATTAATATTATTATTATAATAATTATTATTATTGGTTTGTTATTTTTTTTTCCTTTTAACGACGCCCCAATTATGGCGATCGTCTGTCTTGCTGCCAAAGAATGAAAAAGGACGGGATTAAGTGGGGACCGGAGTCTCACAATTTTTATTTTTCACTACGCGATATTTTTTGTTCTGATCCGTTCTCGAAGCGGTGTATGCTCGTACTTTATCATTTACTGCTTTTGTTAATATTTTGAAGTAACAAAATTTGCTAAAGCTGATAATCATCGCCACCTTGTTTTCTTATAGTTGTAATTTTATCGAAGTAACACGTTAAGTCGAAATCGATTTGCGAACAATTTTCAGACGAGTTCAATTATACTCGTTCCGATACATACTTCGAGCACATGCGTCGGATATGCAAAATACTTGTTATAAAAATTTTAATCATTAATACAAAGCTTGTGTAAACATTGTAAGGTGGTTGATACGCAGACGTCGCAGTTAATGAGCTTCGATAAAGTTACAATTAATAAAAAATCAATTGATTATTTTTCCAGATCTATACGAAAAAGTACCACTGTTTTTTCCTCCATCGTTTGCATTGCGGTGTACAATATGGGCGTGGTGTAAGCGCACTTGTGAGCAAAAACCAAGGAAAAACAGTGAAATCATACTCGAAGTACACAATTTGAAATTTAATTATATCTGAGGATTTCATGTTTATATCTTCAGTGCTTCTTTCTCAACTTATTCTCACTAAAAGGAAGAAAATCTTTAAGTTTACCCTATATCACTATGTCAATTTACAAATGATTAATACAATGCTATCGTGAAATGAAATCGAAACCATATTTAACTACACGCTCAGTTTTCTTTATTGCGTAATTAATAATCTACAATGCGCATTGTTGATACCCGACGACTCGTCGCATCGTTTCTCTTTGTTTATATCGTACATTATATAATAGAAAAACTTGCAAGCTCGCGCGCGAGAGAAGAACCGGTACAATAAGCTGGACTTTTTGCTTTTCAGCGTTGAAACTTTGTACATACAATAACCATCTACGATCGATCTCTTCGTTTAGCTGTGCTTTTTCTTTCATTGCCTTTGACAATAACGTTTACGTTTTCGTTTTGGTATAAGTGGTAGGATATCGCAGCTGCATAGTATAAATGTTCTATACGATATGGAATAAAATCGAAATGAACAAACCGCTTATATTTTTTAATATCTTTTTAAGGACGATTTGTTAACTGATGTAATAATTGCCAGATATACGTGTTGTCGAACAACTGCAGTTTTTGGCCTGAACTGTTTTCATTCGTGTGAATAACGAACGTATCGTTTTCACTGTGTATTGGAGTATATTGATTGCTTGCGCGTACAGTTTTACAATTATCTCTTTTTCTTTGCTGTTTTTAAACACGCAAGTTTGGTATTCTTAGTTTTTTTTCGCGCAGTAAACTTGAATTTTCTCAAGTGCCTTGTGACGCAATAGACAGTTTTCGAATTCATACATTAGATACTTATTGATTGCTATCGTATTTGAGAGGATGTGAAAGTCGGTTAGCTTCTTAAATTCTATACGAACGAGTCAATTCTTTGAAATCGATTTATACACCTGAAATAATGGAAATAATTTAAGAACACAGCAGTTCTTTCTTTTTTGTATAAAAAGTAAGTTTGCTAAAAAAGAACTATTATTGCAATTATTCGAGAATTGTGCAAGGTAATTAGTTGATAAAAACAGTAGATAGATCTCAATTTGAAACATGCACAAGAGGTTCGCAAGACTAGATGAACTTTGTCTTTATTTCGATTTATTGAAAAAAATCTATCCTACGGAATGAAGAATACCATAAGTAAAAAAAAATTAACTTTATATGTACACTATTTGTCATGCACGTTTCAAATTCTTGTATTTTTATTATATATTTACAAAATTTTAATTATTATTCAACTTTTTTTTTCCTGATAAACAGTATACTTTATTTTGTTATAAAAAAGAAATGCAACTCGAAAGTAACAAAAATCAATAATGTATGCATACATGCATGTAAAACGTAATAACTATTTTTTTTACAAATAATATTCTAATAATCTATCAGTCCAGCGCGTTAAAAAAAAATAAATTTTTCAAGCCCTTCATCGTACATTACTATAATATAGTAAGATTAGTAAGAGTTATTAAATAAACGTACTCTTTATATAAAATGGCAACGATACCACGTCATAAGGTGAACATCGATTCTTTGACCATCACAAAACTCGTTTCTTCTTGTTTAAATAACGATTATATCAACAAACACTCGATAATGGAAAAAGGAGGAAAAGGTCCACATCAAGATTTACAATAAATGACACTTAGTAAAACTTGGTAATAACTATTATACACACTTTGCAAGATTTACAAATGTTTCGGTCATTTGGACAAACGGCAAAAGGACATCGGTAAATGTCGCAAAGTAAGAGGAAAACTCTATATAAACGAACCATTCGACATCCCACGCGGGACAAAAACGGAAAAGCGATCCATAATATGTTATACAACGATCACCACGGGATGCACGACAATCACATCCCCTCCGGGCAACTCACGGCAGAGTATACGACTCTATACAGCCATATCCACACGAAACAATATAAAAGAGAGATAGAGATAGAGGGATATTCAGTAACGAGTTAACGAGATGTCGCCGGCGCGCCAAAGTAGACCAAGGGCCGCGGCGCCTAACGCGTACTATTTTCTCACTAGGTTGACCACGAGCTGCCTGCCCGCGGCGAGCCTCGTCGAGGAAGCCGCCCTTCCCAGCAGTGCCAATGTCCTCGCCCTCGATGTCTGCTGCTGCTGCTGCTGTTGCTGCTGTTGTTGTTGATGTTGTTGGGCCCTGGTGCTGCCTTTGCCGCTGGACTGCTGGCGTTTTTTGAACGACTCCTGCTTGGCACCTCTGCGGCAGACAGAGAGATAGCGCATACACCTCACAGACCGGCTTTCTTTAGTTTTTCTCATCACGTGCGTGTTTGGTTTTTTTGGCGGATATATTGCGGTTTTTTTTTTAACAATGTACATACATAAGGATTGTTGTTGCTGCGGTTGTTTTTTTAGCGGTTTTTTTGCTTGGTAGCCGCGAGAGGCTTTCTGATTTTCTGGTGGAGGTGCGAGCGTTTGCTGCCGGGTGATTACGTTGAGTATACTTGCGAAGACTTGCGTATATAAGTGAACGAGGCGAGGCGTGTACATCAAACGGTACAAGTGTTTAAAGTGGAATGCTCGGTTTTTCACTGCAAATAATTCAAATTGCTGGTTCGAGATAAAAGGTCGTGTTCAATTAGTTGTTGAGACATTTCGTGTGATACAACTGTATTAAATTCGAAATTTTCATTTTATTTAATGATCAATTGTTCCGAAATCAAATAGACATTGAAAATTTCGAATTTACTAAATTATAGTAAGTACTTATTTCAGTGCAACATAATATCGTGTATAAAAACACCACAAAGTGAACGTGATCATCAATAAACAGTGTAGAGACTTTGTCTCGTCTGAATATACTTTCAAGGCGTTCTTAGTCAAAATTAAAAATATAGTGTTCACCTCTACTATTCCGGAGGTATTCAAGTGTTACCCTGTAATAACAAATTCCAACACTACTTTTCCATTGATTTTTAATTCTTACACTTTATTCATCAATACGTCGTTGGAATTCTATAAAAATTGATAAAAAATGAAAAATATCGTATCGACTCAACCGGCAGGAAACGCTATAAGACAATCGCACTTTCCATCATTATGTAAATATATATATATATAAAGCTTGCGGATGCGGTATTGTCAATGCGCGCACACAATGGATACATAAATATAAGATATAAATTTGGAGGTAAGGAACGAACAAAAGGCAATAAGATTCTCGGATAAAAGATAAATATGGAGAGAAAAAAGCTTGTCGTTTGTCGATTCTATCATATAATATAATTAATAAAACACATAAATATACAAATATAAACAACGAGTTCACTGGAGAGCAGTAATAAATTGCTGGCTGTGCGATGAAGCTGCGTATAATATTTTTTTTTTTTTTTTTTGGTATCTTATATAAGGTGAGCGGGAAGAGATAGAACATAGAGTAGATAGAGATAGAGAGAGAAAGAGAGTAAAGAAGGAGTATTTGTTTTTTGGTTTTTATTTTCTGATGTGTGTGGCACAAAGACTTACAGGTATCGCGTAAGATCCTCGACGTCGACGAGCATCGAGTCTTGCTCCATGTGGAGATCGTCGCGACGTAGCAGGCCCTCGACCAGGGCCTCGTTTAGCGTCGCTATCCTCGCGTGGAGATCGTTGGCGAGGACCTGCAGCTGGGCGATGTTCAGCTCGGTGAGGAGGGCGCGCGTAAGACGGCGACGATCTTCGCCCAGCGTCACGCCAATCTGTCGATTATTCCAATTGTTACGCAAAAACGTTTGAGAAATTCGATTGTAAATGGCACGGGACATGGAACGTGACTTTTGACGTGATGTTTGACGTGATATCCACTTTTATATTTAAAAGTATTAATAAATTATCTGGTAGTTCGAATAGAATTTTTTTCTACGAAAATTTGTCAAGTAAGAAATTATGGCGTAATGTGAATTACAAAGTCACGTCCATTAATCACGTTTATTTATCTACGAAATCACAGGCTGAACAATCTTCCAAATATAAGAGGCATACCTTTTGAAGACTCGCGCGCACCATCTCGGTAATGGGATTCTGCTTGAGCTTCTGCCTCTCGACCTCCATCTGCATGTGGGCCATCTCCTTGGCCTGTGCGAGGGCCATCCTGGCCTCGGTCTGTAGGCGTGCTTGACGAGCAAAGAAGTCTGCCTCGTCGAGGGGCGCATCGGCGAAGGCTGCGTCGAGCCTCAGCGGCGGAAGACTGAGTATCTGGGGCCTCGAGGTGCCCGACAATGACTTCTTCGAGGGCGAGGTGGCTATCGAGGAAGCCGAGGAGGACGAGGCCGATGTCGAGGACGAGGAGTTTGCCGAGTCCGGGGATAGTGGCGAGCTTACGATCTCGCCGGATTCTTGACCCGGTGCGGACTCGCTGTCCGACGACGTCTCGTTCATGAAGCATATCTGTAGGTTCATGCCTGTGGGAGAAGAGAGTTTTTTTGTTTTCTGAGATTTTCACGCGTGGTTAGGTGCGAAGATTGAATTTATGGAAGTAAATGTTGAATAATACATGCGGATTGTTACTTTTTCATCGCTATTCTTTATTTAATAAGCAATTCTGGGCGTTTGAATCGTAATGTGTATAACCGTAATTTTAATAATGATGGGTTAGTATTTTTATTTTTTCTTGTATGCAGGAAATTAAATGCGATACATACCGAAAGTTCTTACGAGTTTTCACGCTTATTTCTTAAATAGAAAAACTGAGATGTGGTAAGACGGATGTATAGGTATATTATATAAATCCTTCGCATTATTGATTAATTTAAAACAAAAAACCTTCCGCTTATTTTAAATTATATCTTTACACTGAATTATCATTATTTAAACATCTATATTATTAATATCATATATTAATATTTAAAATAAACCAACGATTGAGTACATTATTAATATTGATTAATTTTTCTGCCGAATCACCTGTTACGTTTCAAAATATCCGATACAATTAAAGCTTATGAAATCATTAATTTAGGTTGTTCAAGTTACGTTTTTAATGATCCTGACTTTCTATCGAAAGATATGAATTCTTAAGTAAGTTTCCAATGATCCATAATTATAATGCAGGATTTTTTATCAACGTCTCCGCGGTTCCGCAATTAAAGTACACTTTTTAATGTTATCAGAGCACTAAATTAAATCCGCAACCAGCTGTTCTCGATAAATCTAGAAAAAGTTCTTATCAAGTAGGTAATGCAGAAAGAGAAAAAAATAACTCACCACTTTGAAGACGCGACTGGAGACTGGGTTTCCTGCCTCTCTCGCTTCTGATGTCGTCCGCGTCCGGACCCATCGCCAGTCGTCTGCGAATCTCCTCCCGGTCATTGCGTCGCTGCACCGATAACAGAGAATGCGAAACGTGTTTGTAACCGATATGTATATATAAAGCATACTGTACGGTATTCGCGTTTCATCAACCGTATATACGCGAAATTTCTCTCTCGGCGCATTGTGCACTCACAGATTCGTCGGATTCATCGCTGCCGTCGTCGTAGGTCAATGTGTAAAGATCGCCGACGAAGCGGGAGTCTACCTTGTAGTGCCTGCGCTTTTCCGCCGCTAAACTACTCATTTGTAGGTTCGATCGCGATGATAGCGCATACCTAAATGACCACGCGAACAGCTGACGGTGAAACTTTATATATCTCTTTTATCTTATAACGAGGCGATGAATTTTCGCGGCGATTGTGTTTTGTAATTGAAAATGTTGTCGACTCTTGAAAGTGCAAATCGTTAGGTTAAGAGCAGGAACTAAATCAGATAAGACACTTTCCAACACTTTCTATACGATTGCTGCAAACATTACCAGAATAGGTATAGAGAATCCTATCGGTCTCTTTTTTCGAAATTAACCTTTAAAAACTAGACTATCGATCGTCCAGCACCAAACAAAACACTGCAACTCTACGTTTAGCAGAAGTTGCAATTGTCTCTTCTCGCTCACATGTGGCGAGCCTCGACGGATTCAAACGCGCTACTGAATCGCTGAGAGTGAGAGAAAGATACTAGTGTATACGCACACACACCAACCGCGCTTCGTTAACCTGCCGTTCAACTCAACTCCTATTCCACCTGACGCTCTATATATCTACATCACACTACAGGTACAGCACAATACGGGCGGCCCGCGCGAGTGAAAGTGCGCCCGTACAGTGTAACAGTCGTAAGAACAAAAGTTCCGAGCGCAGCAACAACCGCGGCCACACTAAAACTCCTGCAGTGAATTCGAGCGATCCGTCGAGACTGACAATCCGTAATATCGTCATCTTTGTGACATACACACGAGTATGTATACATGTGAGAAAAAATAAGAGAGATGCTGCCTCGCTTACACTGGTATACACGCGGACGATAAACCGACTCGTTGATTAAATTCTGACGTTTCAGCGAGTGTGTCTGTGTACGTGGGTTTGTTGTGGAACTACTGCGTGGTGTTGTAAGTGGCGGAGCTGCTTGGCTGATCAAGCGAGTCGCGTGCTAACGTTTCGGCACACTGAATGCGTAATACTTAATAAACTCCGTGGACCTTTTTTGTTTTTGTAGTTGAGAATGTCGGCCTGCTGCCGAGAGAGGCTGATCTTTATATTGATAGCAGAGAGTGGCTCGTTAAGGAGATATTGCTTGCGATGAGAAAATGTGGGTATATAATTGCTTCGACTTTTTGCGCCGGTTGTATGGGTTACCTAAATATATTAATGCGTGTGAAAATGGTTTGTGCAGTATGGAAGGTGTACAAAAGCGTTCGTTCGCATGGATAATCTGTGGTAAATCACATCAGTCCGATGTCTTAGAAAATCTAATCTAATCTTCTTTTATTTAGTTTTTGTATTATGGAGATTTGTTTCGGAAGATTTACCCGCGGGTCGTTATTTCTATTTTAATTAACGGCCTTTGAAACGTTTCTTTTCTAATAAGTACGTTAAATGTTATGCGAAGAACAATAAGGTCCTAAACGAGGATACTGAAATACCCATTTCATGGAATAATTTATTTATATTAAAGGGAAATGAGCTGCGTTAAATCAATATCGGGAAAAAATATTAGTTTTCTATTTAAGTAAATCGTCATTGAATTTAGGTAAGAAATCTATTCAACATTCTCTTTCACTAGATTAGCGTGCGCTAGTTTTTTTTTTCTCTATTTCATTAGAGGACCTAATTCCAGGCGAGTTTCTCAATGCTATATATCGGCTTCAATTGTGACGGTGTAGTAGATTATAGCGGATTCGTAAAACTTCTACTACTGGAAGGTTGCGGGGGAAAAAAAGTTAAAGTCGATAACGTATATAGTTTCGTGTATTCGCGGACGCTTCGATCTCTGTACCGACTTCTTTCTTTTTTTTCTCTCTCTCACGCTATCGGCGATAATAGCCTTCGTGAATGTGCATGCGCGCTTAATTTCTGTAAACAAAGTCTTACCCGACGTTCCTCTTCACGTGCAGCTTTCAAATGTGTCTCGATAGCGTCCATGTCGATTTTCGGCATGGCTGTCTCGATGTTGTAGACATCGAAGCTTCCTGCAAAATGCAAATTCGATGTCAGATTGCTGTAAAATTCAACGTATAACATTTGCTAAATTTGTTCCCTGTCAAGGAAACACGAATGAATTCAGTATTTTTATACTTTATATTGACATATCCCAATATTTCACCAAAGCTATGAAACATTGATATATTTCTACACAATTAAGAAAAGTTCTTTTTAGAACGTAACACTCATTTAGTAGATGATATCCTAGTTGGATAAGACTGCAAAATCCGTTTGACCACTTTCTCAATTGCAATTGCAACAGTTGTCGAAGTCTCGATTTACTCCGTTAAAAGTTTTAAACCGGGCACTTGAGCGTTAAACCACACCCAAGAAACAAGTCCCTAATTAAAATTTCACTGCAAGCACATGCACCAATGAACTTTCGTCCCTTGTATAAAAAGTTTCTTAAACAAAAAACGCGTATCAACGAACCGCTTTCGAGTTCCGCCTTGCGTTTGACATCCTGTCTGGACCTCTGCGAACCGACGTTCTGCTGTCTACGTCTTGCCTGATTCCTCAGCATCTTCTCCTTCTTCTTGGGATCGACATATCCGCTTCTGGAGTTCAACTGCGCAGCATCGGACAGTTCACTGTTGATGAGCTTGTTCGTATCGGCGGCGGCGGCTGCGGTGACGTTGGTGGTGCGTCGCTGCTGTTCCTGGACCGCGTGTAGGACGTCGAGTTCCATGGCGACGACATCCGGCACGGAGGACTGCTGCTGCAGGTGCAGCTCGTGACATCCCGACTCGCTGCGGTGATTTATACTAGCCAGGAGGTCGATATCCTCGAGTTTGCCCTGCTGCTCCGGAGACTGTGGATTGCAGCTTATGGCTGGCGATGCTGGCGGGCTCTGGAGTTTGTCGTTGTTGTTCTGCTGCTGGCTCAGCGCCGAATTGTGGTTTATGTTGTTGTTGGTGGTCGGTGGGCTGTGACGTGGTGCTGATGGCTTTAAAGCGTTTGCCTCGCGGATCAGATCGATTGGATCTTCTGTTACTGCTTCCTCGATCTGGAATATTGTTTTTTTCAAAAGCTTGAAATTAGAATCAACGAGTATTCATCGAATAAGTAGGATATTATAAACAGTATTGACCTCCTCGGTTTCGCTGCTTTTGGAGGAATCGGGAATCTCCTCGATCTCGGGGAACTGCAGGCTCTCCTTGACGCTCGTCATCAGCTGCACGATCTCGACCTCGGCATCGAATATCTCGCTCGTAGCCGACAAGTCCTGCACGCTCTTTACGTAATTCATGCACTCGATCAGCGAATTGACGCTCTGGAAGAGTGGGTGAAAAAAAACGAGGGACGTTCACTTCACGTGCTTCGATCGCTTAATGCCATTGTCGCGATTATATACCGAGCTTTCGTATATAAGAAATCACGCTGATCCAATTGGGATCTTTATAACTAAAACTTTGCTTTAACTAAATCGGACTCTTTTTCATTTTGCGCACTTTTTTATGAAAAGATGGATGTAATCGGTAAGTGGATATATTGTTAATAATGAAGTTATTTAATGAAAATAAGTTATATATACTTTTATGGTGTAAAGTGAAATTGCTTTGTACTTTGTATTACTCTCTCGAGGGTAAGATAATGAAACTTTGCTCTATGAAATGCTTCCGCGTAAGACTACGTTCACATTACGTATAGAAACTTATAAATGCATTACGTAGTTGTATAATGGAGCTTTTAAAATTAGACTCCAAACGAGATTGAAACTTGCAATACAGCTTAAAATAAATGATGAAAAAAAAAATAGTTTAATCTTCCGCGGAATAAGCAACATTTACCTGAATATTGAACTTTGGCTTCTCGTAAAACAGCTGCTTCTGCTCGTCGCGCTGTGCGTCGAACCGATTGACCGTCTCGTCGACGATGTTGTTATTGTTGTTGTTGTTGAACTCGTCCTCGTGTACCTCGGGCTCGGCCTCTTCCTCTTCGAGCTCCTGCTCGTCCTCCGTGTCGTCTGTGTCGGAGAGGAGCGAAGGCCCGAGGTGCTGGAAGCCCGGATAGTTCGGATTGACTATGCCGCGACAACCCGCCGGCAGATTCCCGTCCTCCGAATACTCCGACCAGTCGGAACCCGACAGATCCTGCGCTGGATCTTCGTAATATCCTGTGGGTCATTTCAATTTTTTTTTTTTTATTCATTTCTCCCCGGTTTTAGGAATTTTAGTCGTCTACGATATTTTAGAGAGTAGACAAGATAAGAGGAATTTACTAGGTTTTCTTAATTAAGACATTTTAGACGCGAAGCTTCTGAGTAATTCGTCGTAAAAATTTACTCGAGTGCTTTACTCGTGCAATGCAATTATAACATGTACTATATATGCTTGTTTATTTTCTTATAATGCTACATGAACCGGCTAAATTTAGAGACAAAATGTCTTATCATTAATTTGTGGTACTTTTCGACATCACTATAATACAAAAATTAAGTATCTCTTAACTGAGGTACTTTAGTAACGAGCCAACTACTCGTGTTTTTTCACACGATAATAAACATCGATCAATTATTAATTCTCAAAAATTGATAAAAGAATAATAAAATCACACTGTACTCGTTTACTGTAGAGTTATAACGGTACTTCGGAACAGAGCTGTATATTAAGGTTATTGGCACAAACTGAATTCATTCCACACAATGTATCGGGTTATCGGTGTATACGGGCGATACTGTTTTTTTTTAAGTGCATACTCCTTTATTAGATTGTAAGTGAACATTTTACAACTGAAGTGATATTGATTCGATTCACAAAAGGGCCGCGTTTTGTATTGTAGTTGCTAAGTACTTTATCGACTCGGTGCATATAGCAGATACCCTTTATTTTCTATAAGTGGATTGCTATATCGTTCCTTTGGTAAAGTAAATAACACGTGTATACTCATGGTATAATACGATGAAAAAGAAAAAAAAAACTGTTTGATCATATTTAATGTTGAAAATCAAACCAATCTTTGAATTTCACCACATTGAATCGAAGAAATACGTTAATGTTGATTGAAACAGTCGCCGAAAAGGTTCTATTTGTGGAAATTCCTGTTTTATTTACGCTGATTGACATTCCGCGTCCACTACACAGCCAGTCCGAAGTGTAAAAATGGCAGACACATTAATATTGAATTCGCACTGAATGACAGGCGAAATAGTATCCGAATAACGGATCTCTCAACGGTAGCCCTCGTGAATTTAAATTATAATCACTCCATTCTCTCGACACTGCGGAATCCAAATAATTCAGTTATCGCGTAAGCTTTTTTTTTTGTAATATTTTAAATATCCGTTCTGAATGTTGCGTCATTCAGAACAATCAAACGCTTCACAGCTCAAAGAGAAATGCAATGAAATCTGTAAGGTGACACGAGGATCGTCGTGCATTGTATGCATATGTATGAGCGAGTAGATATGCGCGGTACTCGGTAAGACCGCGTCTTACCGTACACGTATTGTATCTACTTATGGGCACATTTCCATAAGGCCATTCTATCTCATTCGATTCAGCTGTCTTTTCTCTCGGAATTTTTCTACTTCGTTATCATAATACGTTTCGAGAATAAGATTTTACCGGGATTTCATAAGGATATGTTTCTCCAAGCAACAGTTACGATTGTTCGATTCGGTTTACGTAGACTTGGCGATTTCTCAAATGAAACTTTTATAGCTCTATTCTATAAAACAAACTTAATTACCCGAGTGAATTCCATAATGAATTTAACAGTACTGTAATGGCGTATCGAGTCAAAGTCGGGAGTAAAGCTCATAAGTATTCCAATATCATTTAATTGCAGTTGTTATAGGTCAGAATAGACAGAAATAGACCGAAAGGTCTGGCTGGCACTAACCTTCGTAATCGGCCAAGCTCTCGGTCGAGCTGCTCTGATACGTATTGTCGAGATTGTTGTTGATGTTGTGCTCGTGTATTTTGTTGTTGCGGGTCAGTGCCAGGGACGAGTAGGTGCTCGTGTCCTGTCCGATGCGGAACTCCTCGTTCTCCTGGTCGCGCGTCACAGAGTCAACTTTTTCATTGATAATTATTTCGGAGGAGCTTCTTTGCAGCTGACTGTAAGCGTGCGACGAGACAGAGATTTGTACTTTTTTCCTTTTGTTTGGTATTCGTTATTATTGGGCAATAGCGACAACAGAGAGGTGCACCCGACTTTTTACACATGCATGCAGATGTTTTTTTTTTGTATAATTAACATCGAGGATACTCTAATGTGAGTAAGCTGAATGTTTGAGACCTTTAATAAATGCAGGTGAGTAATGAATCACGATAGCAAGGATTGTATATAGAGCTTCAAGGGTTTCGAATTATCTGAATGATTTTATTCAGGGTACATGCATAATGAGGTTGCAGGCGAAACACTTTATATCGTACATCTGTTTCAATTTCACATTGTTTACACGCAGCATTGGTAAAAAGTAGGTCTCGCCGCGTGGATTCTCTCTCACTATATTTTTTTTTATTTTAACGAAAGGGATGACTGCAATATTCGTAATATTATTTTTATTTCCATCGACCGCAATAGCTTTTTTCTCACTCTCTTTTTTTTAAGAATGTTAACCTAGTTAAAATAGAAATAAAATAAGAACCAAAGGAAATATTGGTTTTTAATGAGATTGCCGATATTGGTGTATAAAATTCTGTAATTTACCACGAGATACGCAGTGTAAAGTTAGTAAGATAAAAATAGTTATTTTTAATATACATTATAATTGAAAATATTGCTTGTTGTATATAAAATGTTATTTATGCCGGTTCTTCAATGTATCGTTTACTCTATTTATTTGATTTGAATCCGTAATAAGTACAGGATTAAGAAGATCGCAACGCTTGATTACCGATGAAGCCTTTGTGACAAATGTTTCTGTTATTTTATAGGCTGATCTAGTTTTACGAGGCGCGTGTATCGATTGTTCACACTGAGAAATAAATGTGTCCCATATTTAAAAAAAAATATGTACGCTCCGCACACGTTCGCAACCATAATAATTAACAGTCGCGTGTCCCCTTAACGCACTATATGCGATTTTAAAGAGAACCGTACGGAGGAAATAATATACAAAAAATATTAAATTTTGAAGGACAGTCGTAAAATCAGTTATCTTGCTCCAAGGAAAAGTTGGAAAGTTCTGCGAAATTTTCTTATACAGATGGCACAGAAAAATGTAAAATTTTATACTGTCTCGAATAAAAAACTATGATAAAGTGGTTCATTAAGTCTGATTTATGTATCGCGTATACTTTGGATTCTTTCAATCTTTGTTTGCGCACTTTCTGCCGGACTACGGATCTTTGTATTTTTCTTTTTATTCCATTTTACCGAGGCTGCGGAACTTTGCATTCGCAGCCTGTAGGCCATTGTCCTATTTTACGGCTTGTCCTTTGTAGCGATATTAGGAACAGGAAAGAAGCTCTTTTCATATCGAGCGAATCTCAAAATCGGACCACGACACTTTTTTTTTTTTGCTCTTTCTCGGGCTCAAACGAGAAATGGAATATTGCATTTCAGCGGCATATTTGTTCCTTTTTATTCGTTATTATTTCTGTGTACCAACAATTATTTCTGAATAGCATTTATTCACTTTTTTTTATTCAAACTGTGTTTCATTATTTAGTGTTTTTAGCAGTAATTTATTTAGAAAAAATTACTGTACGTACAATTGTTCAAAAAATTTGTTATATTTTCCTGTATTTTATCCATGATTACTTTAATTAAGCTATACTTTTTCATTTATACTTTGTATAAAGATCGATGTACGATATAAACGATCAAGTGAAACATTAAAATGATTTTTTGTAAGCTTTACTATTCGGTAAGATTAGTTTGGCAAACAATACGCTTTTTTTGTTTACATAAATAATTAAAAAACAATTTACTGTTAAGCAATTTAATTGAACATCAATGAATATTAAGCGAAACACGGGAACCAATCCATCAAATCCACTAAAGGACGTTACAATATAACGTCAAATCAACAATTTAATAACTTATTGGTTCGTTTTGATAATTAACTTCCTTTATGTCTGAATTAATTCATCAACAGATGATAATTTCGTAAACTAATATTGATTCTATTAATACACCTCATGAAAGAAGTGCTTTATGTACTATATTTTATCACTAAAGCCGACGCACTATAACAATAATGTTATAACAGCGTCTGTTTTAGTTAACAGTATTATACACTTTCCGAGAAAATAATTTGTAAAGAGACTACTTGAGGAGTACAAAAGGCTGCGCGAGTACCGTAAGCCTCGAACAGATCTAAAAATAGTTATACGTACTCGTGCATTGCGGTCGTATGCATTATGGTTGCACTTGTACAAAAAAATTATACGCATCAGAAAGTAAGGTTCTGCGTACATTCAAATGTAATGCATGTGCACCTATTGAACCGCCGCGATGCGCCATTTATCAAAACAAATATATGTACACGCGGCGCGGAAAAGTCGCATTTCATACATAAAAGCTTGTACGCATATTGGCACTAATAACATTTAAAAACATTGATAAGTATTGCAAGTGGACTTGGTCGATTGCCTGGTTCTCGTGCTTGGATTATTATCGCAAATCGAAACACAGCAAACGACGCACCGATGGCTCTATATACGTGCAGACACTGAACAAATAATTACTTGGCTCGAGAGCAACGTACTCGTCGATCAAAATCATTCCAAATGAGTTTTTCCCTTGCACTCCACTTGGCCGCTATTGCACAACCCTATACATTCCTCTACAGCCAAGTAATCATTTCTCCATCGGCCAGTAAACTCCCACAGTAAGCACCCATATAGAAAAAAATGCCAGGCGCAAAAGCAGCAAACAAAAAGACACGCGGAGAAAAACACAAAGAATAAAAGAATCAAAGAAGGTGTATATAAGGAATCGGCTTACTTATTGTTCTGCAGTCCAATATGCATCGGCGGCATGGAATTGCAGACGGCCTCGTTGAACCGCATAGCGCTCGCGGGCCACCTGAAAGCCAATAACAAGGACGCATTGACGGGTGAGGATCCGATAACCCAAAGCCCCCGGAGAATAACAATACCCTCGCATCGGACGACGACGACGACGGCATCGCCGGCCTCATCTCTCCTCTACCGCGCACACACACATACAACAACAATAATAATATTATCTCTCACCACCAGCCCTCATTCGTTATTATACTCGGTCTCGCGCGCTCGCACCACACCGCGCCGAATGAAAAACCGTGTCTAAGAGTCCGTCGCGCGCGCACACACACACACACTCTCTCTTTCTTCTGAATCTGCGCGTCTAGGCACACTCTTTGTCTCTGCGTGTGTGTGTGTGTGTTTTTTTCGTTATCATTTGAAGAGGAGGCAGCGAGTCGCTCTCGAGTGTCCGCCACTGGAGCTTTTGACCCGAGCGAACTACTACAGCGAGGCTGTCGTCTGTGCTTACAGGCGGACTACGACGACGACGGCGACTACGCGGCACACCAGGCGGCTTTGGTAAGCCGCGCGCGCGCGCGCTCGCCCAGAATCGATAAACACAAGAGAGTTAGCGACGTACAAGTGTGCACGTGTGTGTGTGTGTGTGTGTGTGTCTGCCCGTGTGTGGGTAAGATAGGTATAATACGTGACGTCAAGAGGTATAGGTATATCGCGCTCGGTGGTTGTGTGTACGTACGTAGTGGTTATACAGCGAGGTGAGAGACGATGCACGAGGGCCTTTTATTAATCGCGATTGAGAGGACTGGGGGAAGAGCGAGTCGTACGCGAGTTACGTGCGGGTATGCGCGCGCGAGGAATTGCTATAAAGGCGGTTCATCCTTTTGAGCGAGACGATCAATCCAGACGACTGACTGACTGCTCGGACGTGTCTGTGTGTGCATGTATGTATGTGGAGGCGAGGGATGTAAGATGACCGTCAAGTTTTGAAGGTTGTCAGTATTAGGGTTCTTTTCAGCGGACTATACTTTGTTTTCTTTTTTGTGATTTTTTCCAAGTGAAGAGACGTGCTTGGCGTTTGACAGCTGGACACTCTGGAATTGTTCTTTCGAAACGTCGAGGAAGGATGAGCTTGTTTTGTCTTATAGCGGGGAGGATGATTAAAGAGATGTGGCTTTTCGAGTTTACTAAATTGAAATCGATTTGGTGGGTGAAATATGCGTAATCCGCGATTAGACTCGATACTTCCTGGTACACTCTTGGTAAAGATAATTAAACTGGAGAACGGCATTACGAGGTTCTCAATTAAAACACATTGTGCCGTGTTAGCGATACTGTCTGTTACTACTGATTAATTCAGTAGCATTTATAGCTGAGAAGATTGGTTAATAATTCATTCGGATTTCCGTATAATGGGTAGAGATAAATATTCAGCACTTTATTCTTAGAAAGAGTTTCATTTAAGAGGGATTGTATTTTTGAAAAAGTTTCGTTCCAATTTGCTGGGATAAAAGAAAAGTAGCGAGAGAGAGGTCGGATAAGATATATATAGGCAGAGAAAAGTTTCGAAAGATTTTAAAGTGGTTGCGGTCTCGTGGGTGGTTCTAAAATTAAAGTTCACAGCCTTCTCAGTTTCAGCAGTTCTTATGATTATTGCATAGTGTAATATTTGTTTTCGATAATAACGATGTTGGAATTTATTGAACGAATAAATTATTGAATGTACATTGGAATTTGGGTAAATATTCATGTTAATTATTCAGGGTTTTATATATTTACTGCATAATACCATAATGTTTTTAAATATATATTTATTTATTTTTCATAGAACATCATCAAAAATTTATCTTGTTTTATTAAATTTTACGTAAGTGCTCTTTGTTTCTCAGTAATTTTTTAATCAAGTAAAAAACAATTTCATAAAGTTTATACCTTTATTTCTCTTTCTCCGCAACATAACGAAAAATAATATCTTCTTTTTAATTAGATTTCAGTTTTCTGTTACATGTACTGTCATTGATAAATAGAAAATTTTCTCTGCAAACGTAGAACATAGAGAAAAGTTTCAACGTATAATACGTTTCGGTAAATGTAACAAGTTGAAAATTAATATAGTAATTTACGGTTAAAGTGTATTTCTAAAAAAGTTAACAAATATGAAATTTATTTAATGAAATTTTTTATACTTCAACTATAATTATTCGAAATATTATTATTAATTAATAATGTGAGAATCTTTAATTATAATTTAATTATTTGTGATAATCTAAATGCGCAATAACGATCTTCATAAACAAGTACTTAGTAGAAAATATTTATTTAAACGCAAAAATAATATCGGCTCACTTGCCGCATTAAAATGAAATTAGTTTCTGTCTATATCTATATTCGGTATTGGTGTAGTAGAAGCAAATGACTGATTGAGACAAGGGGAAATATTATTGGCCGAGTTTAATGCGTTCATACGAAGCAATTTATATCGTATAAATTCGATACATTTCTCAATAAAGTGTATATTGCCAATACAAAAGTATTAAGAATGCCAAAATGTTTTTCCTCCAACCGTTCGATTAAACTGCAGAAACCAAGAAAAAAATCTCTTTTCTCTTCCGGCAAATCGATTCCTCTCCTCTCCACAAACTCCATTCATCGATAGATAGGAAAACAATCCGGAATCACAGCTCCCGCTTAATCTTCGCGCTCACCCCTCATCCGAAATCGTTATAGCCTCGACCCTCCACCCCATCCGAGTTGAACGCACGCTCTTATACATATATATTTCCACGAACAGCCGAGGATGACTGCATAGAGCAGAGACTGAGAAAGTAAGTATAAGGGGGTTGTACGAAGAAGCCTATGCTGTAAAATTAATTAAGAAATTTCAAGAATCGTCGGAGGGGAGTGTGCGAGTGCAGTGCCGCGGTCATTCAACGGTTCCTTGACGGCTACGACAACGACGAAGACGACGAGGCGCAATAGGTATACATAGGTATATGTAGCGTGGAAAGTGCGCGCCACGCGCGCCCGAGAGAAGCTTACATCACCGGCTCATATCGATCGGCTCCGAGCCACCAGCTCTCCTCTATATACACACAATCGTTCCACGCGCGCACACACACGCGCGTATATATAACGCGGAGAGAGAAGTTATAAAGCCCGGCAGCCGGCGGCGGTAGCGGCATCTCTCTCTCCCTCTCTCTCTCTCTCTCTTACACCCTCCCCCGTCGCCATGTCTTTCCCTACTTCTCCTCTTCTTTTCAGTTATGCAGCTTCCTCACTTTCTCTCTCTCTCTCTCTCTTTCTTGCCTTCGTCTTGTTCTTCTTTTTGTAGCGAGAAATTTCGGCCCGAAATGATGGGAGTATCGCGTGGATGGAGACATTCCGGAGGAGACGAGCTCTGGCCTTTATTGCGCCGAGGTTGTAATAGATATAGGGGTGGGCATTAGCGATGGGATTCCCGAGCTTTCGAGCGCGAGATGAAGAGTTGGCATCATTGCGAGATGCTTGATGTAGGGGCGAGTTTTGCGTTCGGAGATGCGATATATTGGTTGATCTTTTTGTTTCGGAAGATTTGCGGTATTTGGCAAAATGCAGGCCAGATTTTGAGATAAATTTTTTGGTCGGTTTGGAGTTCCGAATGGAACGATTTCGAATGTTGTGCTCGATTCTGCAAAACTGTATAATATATGTATACTCGATACGAATACGTATCGAGTTTGAATAACAAGTTTGTCAGCTTTTATAGGAATGTTCACGAAACAGTTTAGGGGATTCGGGTATAGGTCGAGCGATCAAATGCGCCGCGGCGTGTGCGAGTGTTGAGCTTTTCATTTTGGAAAGGCGGAAAGCGGCAATTAATCAATCTCGACTCCGCGCGACGCACACACTGTACACAAAGTGTATACATACACATACACACGCACACATACACACCGAGACCGACATAGTACATATACGTACGCCAAAAATTCCCTCGCTAAAACCCCACGACTATGCAGAGTCTTCCACTCGAATGCACTCGAACCCGCAATTATCGTTCGTCGTGTACAGACGACGTGTTGCAATGATACACGCGTATATGTAGCAAACACACAGAAAGAGAAAGAGAGAGGGTAGAAAATTAGAAATTTACTTACGTTAGCCTGGCGATGGATCCTGACTTGGCTCAAGGAGTGCCGTGGTCCTGATCCTCGCGGCAACAGCTCCTCGCTCGTTCAGCCGATAGGGACAATCGGATACGGCGAGAGAAACTGTGCGTTTCTATTATCTTCGTTTTGGTCGGTCTTGTTTCCCTCGACGTTAGACGCGAGAATATATGGAATATTCTCGCCGAACGATGGGACGAGGCGCGCGGATACGATATATAAAGCAGACACGGACGACTGAGCGCCACCCCCTCGTTAGACCAGACTCCCCCGAGCGACGTAGGGGTCGCTAGTTGTGCGCATGCGCGACAGAGACTGGATGTGTATGCGTGTCTTCTGTGTACTTGCATGCGTGCACACGCGCAGGAGAGGACGTGTGTATATTGTACTTGTACGATCTCTCTCTGTCTCTCTCACTTTTTTGGATTTGGTTAGAGAGAGAATTGAGTTGGATAATCCGCAGTGGGGTTTTGCGTTTGGGAGGTTTTTCGGGTGCTGATTCGAGAGCGAGGGATGGGGTGTGACGAGACGCATTTATGGCTATTTGTATAGCGAGTTTATTGCGCTATGGTCGGCTAATGAAAGTTTATGGGGAATTAACGGGGAATCGTTGGCTGATCGGTTTTTTAGTGGAGTAAATTGAATATTTCGACTGAATTGTTTCATTAACTGCGCGTATACCACTTGATTCCAACTTTTTAATATCGATTACATTTTTTATTGAGATTTTGTAATTTTAATTGCGCAATTTTTCTAATTTGTGCAGTAATTTTAACATTTTCAAGACTGTATAATAAAAAAGATACAAACCAGAATACACTTTTATACCCAATTCACTTTACCACTATATATTAATTAATACTATTTTTTTAGTTAAATGGTGTCTCGACTGCTGTATCAATTATTATTTAAAACATTTTAAAATTATATAACAATCATATTACTTTGAAAGAAAGTCATAAGCACTGGTATGTACCAACTAATAAAATATAATTAATTAGTCAGCCAGAAAATGTAAAATATATATGCCAACTACGTGTTTGTACAAAGTAACTCCTACAATTAGCTCAGCTCGCAGCAGAGTAATATTATTTGCAGCTATGCGAGCTTGCAATACACCTAATACAGACATAATTAAATTGTGAGTGAAATACTTATTTACAGCGATGTAAGTAAACTATTTCAACAAATTAAATCTTTCAAAATAATTATTTCAAAAAGCAATAAACATCTGGGATAAAATGATTGAAAAGAGAATGGAACGTTCTTCCCTCTCGGAATTTTAATATTACTTCGGTTTCGGCTTTCAAATATTCTTTGAAATCTATTTCTCTTAGTTTATAAGTCTTAATTTGTATCGCTATTGATATATTATCTATTATTATGTAAAGGGCCTTGGTCCGTATAATGTTCATGAATAAATAAATAAAATAAATAAATAAAATGCTTTCCTACGCTATGCAAATGTCCTTTCACAAATATTATAGCGCAACTATAGACTTTCGGTATTTAATTAATTTAAAAGCCGCGAGATATTATACGCCCGAGAATCTTTTTAATTAATTAGAATTAGAAGTTCGATCGTTGATAAAATTTGCCCACGCATCGGTTGCCGCTTCTCTCTCCTACTCTCTCGACCTCCTACGTCTGCTGCACCAGTCTATTATGCACTTTCCTTCTCTCTTTGTATTATCTATCCGTCCGAGTGTACAAAGCGCACACGCGATTAACGCCCTTTGTGCCATACGCAGATAATAAAGGGTGTCTAAAATGAGCTGTTAATTATTTGCATTTTAATTAGCGAATCTCGCGAACGCACGGACACCGAGTATCATATCGCCAAAAATATTATTTTTAATTTTTGCGCCCTTATGCCACGCACGGGTGTCAATCTTTGAATTCGTTTAAATATTAATTGTGTTGGCTTCATAAATTGTATTTTAGTTAGAGGATTGTAAGTTGCCTGAACCTAATTTTATACTTTTTTTATAGACGGAACCAAAAATGGAACTTAAAAAATGATTTATTACCTCACAAAAGGCATAGATGAGTGGAGCGGCTTACTTCGCGTATTTGTAAAACGTGGAACGTAATGTGTAAGAACATAAATCATTGTTTTAGACCTGTACTTTATAACTACTGATGTTCAATAAAATATATAAATATATAATATACATATTAATGGTGAGCGTAAAAAAAAACTTAATTTATTAACTACACAATTTTATATTGCATGTTCAATTCATGTAAATTAAATCAATTAGGAATAGTTTTTAATTATGGAAGTAACAAGGAATGTTGGTTGGATTATTCATGAGACATTGAAATGTACGATCAATAGTTTTATTCATGATTGATTAAGAATTGTAAATATAATCTATAGATGCATTATTAACAATTAAAAATTAATACAATAAAACTTATCATAGATTCAGGCGCTTAATAAAAATGTACACCTTTTAAAAAATTAAAAAATATGCAGTAGTTTTTAACGTAATATTTAATAGTGAGCGATGTATCGATCGGAACATTGTAATTAAAAAATAAAAAACTTATCTTAAAGATTGTTAGAAAATTCTTCGCTTTAAAAATGTATATAATATTACAATGTTAAAAATTCGCTTTAGATTCTGAAAAAATTCAAGTAAAAATTCTATCAATTCATTGCTTTTCTGCTGAATATCAGTCATTGGTTTAACATTATTAATGTAGAGTTTAGCACAAATACTGAATAGGTGTCATTGTACTAGTCATGCTTTGCATTTAAAAATTTGGTAAAAAAGTACATGCTCATACAAAATTCAATGAAAAAATCGTATGGACCTAATCTTGTGCGTTTTGATTCTCAAACATTGATTCTCTGTAAAAATTTATTAGCGTTTTGAATTATGCTACTGTTTTTGTCACTTAACATCATAGAAAATTTCTTTTCGTCACTGACAATAATTATAAAATTGCATTAAGTAACAATTTTTTGTACCGCTGTAAAGAATTCACACTACTTAGAAAAATTTTATTTTATAAAAAACATAGCCTAGAGATGCAAATACATAAATAATACTCATTTTTGGATTAGATCAAATATTTGATTATGTTAATAGTTTACTTTTCTAAGAATGAGTATAGTTTTTATTTAATATCTAACCTCTAGTTGCGAGGTTGAGGCTCTCTATTTTTTTAAATCTTCTAAATTATGCTAATCGATATCGTTCGTAAAGCCGTTTAACGTTATATCTAATAACACCTGCAGATTTTATATTTTTTAACCAATAAAAAACAATTAAATTTATCTCATAAATTATTTCAACGCGCAAATGTATTGTTTGCTGACAAAATTAATTTAAACAAGTTTATTATGCACTTCCATACTGCAACTGTTAGTTTCGTTGAAATTCCTATATTATCTTGTTATATCACATTAAGACACTCAGTACGTAGTGTCCTTATTGAAAATGAAAATTCCTAAGTATTTGTCCTAAAAATTCAACCCATAAATTGATAGCTTGCCGAGACAGGTTGAGGCGCTCTGGGTTGTATATGTGAAATACGTTGAATATGACATGCTCGACACATCAATCTACCGTCTAACGGATAACATCGCTTATCCGGCTCATCTGTCAATTGCATACCACAATCTTCACATACATAACAATCAACATGGAAATCTTTATCCATCGAAACAACTCTTACTGTTTCCTCAGTACCCTAAAAAAAGAGTAATAAAATTACGTTATTACTATGCGAGATTAATAAGCAATAGAAACAATGATTATGTGTAAGAATTTAGAGTAAATGTAAATTAAATGGGTGATAATTTTAAAAGTATTTTAAAAATGTTTCTGATCATTCCGTATTTTATATTAGTATTTTAAAATTTCGACAACACTAGATATACTTTATTAAATCGAACCCATCTTCTTTACAATTCATAACCTTTGTTTCAGAAAATAAAAAAGACCCGATAAAACGATAAAAAATTTTTTTTTGAAATATAAGAATAGTAATAAAAGAAATTCAGGAAAGTAGAGGCAAAAGTTAAATAAACAAAAAAATGACGCACTTCGATATCGTTTACCTCAACGGGAGTAATTCCTTTGCCACAAGAGGCACATTTTGGGGCAAACATTCGGTGATAATCGTTGACACAGTATATCTTATTATCTATATCGACGGTAAAGGGCACCCCATCTAAGCATTCGTTGCATACGCAACATCTGAAGCACCCAGGATGATACGATTTCCCCATCGCTTGGAGAATCTATTGATATTATAAATTAAATTAAATCTTGTTTTATTATGATTTTTCCGAATCTTATACGTTCTTCATTAGAAATAGGTAGTAAGAAAGAAATAAAGTTAAAAAAATCAAAATTGCGCGTAGTCAAACATTTAAAATAATGAAATGTAAATAAAATATGTTACCATTTCCATAATAAGGTGACCACAAATAGCACATTTTTCCGCAGTTTGCTGGAATCCAGAGTACTGTAGACAATACAATTTAAAAATTAGTCTCTTAAATTGGTCTCGAGTCTAGGACACTTTGCGTTTTAATTACTTACGAGATAATCCTCTTCGCAGTAAACTCTACCGTCAACGTTGTAAAACGCCTTGCCGCGAAGTGCTCTGCCGCAAGAGCAGCAAATGAAACAATTTGTGTGATACAGATTACCCATCGCTTGACAGGCTTGTCCAGCTCCTGTCACCTTCTCACGACAAGTATGGCAAATACCTGTAAAAAATGATTTTTCAAAGTTATTGTGGATTATCATTTCATGTGTTAAAATGTGTACATTGGAAATTAGTTATTTACAAAATATTATAAGCACAGGTCAAAAACATTGCAAAAATTAGTTCTATAAATAACTTAATTAAATTATTCATGTATGCAATTTTTTAAAATTAATGTTTATAACTATATTTGACAATTTTCGTTTATGTATTACAAATACTTAATAATTATAAAAAATACAATCTTTCTATTAAATTATTTTATGTATATTTGAACTTTTAAAACAATTGCAATTTTCAATGCATAACAATTTTTATTACCCGTTATTATTCAAGAAAAAAACTTCGCGTGAATAATTGTCGAGTCAGTCCGAAAGACTAGCTCCTAGATGATAATGATCGTGAGAGTGAACAACATATCGAGTAATTTATTCCTACTCAACTTGTCGCGTTTTTGTTTCACTAAAACAGCAGCGAATGTACAAACCACCGAACTAGTATCTACGAAGTTAAACTAGTCTGTCTATAAAGAGATTAGTTATTCAAACATCGAACCAAATTTATACGCACAATTATTTCATTCGACTATATCTGAGTGCGTTCTTGTTATGTGAGTTTATTCACTTGGTTTTTCATTAATCTAAAGTTGAGTTTTTGTGAAGAATTTTTTCTTAGATCATCGGGTTAATTACTGTGTACGGTTTTCAATAAAAGAGTGGATTTTGTTAACAGCTAATTAAAATTAATTTAAGTCACGAGAAGGGCAGATCTTATTCCTCTATACTACTAATTTTCTTTTAAGAGTTAATTTTTATCAGTTGTAATTAATTTAAAATAATGAATATACTTACCAAAATATTCGCCCTCTTCTTCTTGTTTCTCCATTTCTTCTTCAAGTTGCCTAGTTAGTTCCTCGATTTTCCTTTCAGCTTCTGTCGGCCCCTGCAAAAACGTCGATCAATTAATAATCAAATTGATTTCCCATTTCTAGGTAATGTAAATAAGTGTAAATAATAGATGTAATTGTCGATTTAAAATAAAAGTAAAAATTGTGAATAGAATGAACGATGAAATAAATTTGACAATTTATGAGATCATTACCGATGGTCTCGGCGGTGTAACATTGTAGGGTAGTAGTCCCTTTCCGATTGTTGGTTTTATGGGCGGATTGTGAGGTATCCTCGTGTCCGAATCCAGTTCCACGTGCTTCTGTATCATAGGTACTCCATCGTTCAGCACAACTGGTCCGGCTACTCCACTAGTAACTCCTGGTGGTAAACTCGTGATTCTTGGCCCCTGTACTGCCATGAGATCAGAAGCAGTCGCTGCGCTCGTTACGGCCGCCTGTACCTGTCCTCTTATTGGATTCTCAGCTGCTTCGCGTTTCGGAGAGTTTATGTGAACCACCTCTTGTGAGGATATTTGCGATGTTTGTGGATAGCTAATTTTTGGCGAATGAGGGGCTGATTGGGGATGACTCGGAGCAAACTGAACTACAGGTGGTTTTCGTGGTTGGTCTGCCGAGTCAACCAAGTTCCTCTCACCAGAGGGACTGGGTGAGTAACTTTGTTCAACGGACTGATTATAATGATTAGAGTTTCTATGTTCAGAATCTGGATGAGATTCAGGAATCTGGCAGTTTCTTTCATTTTGCTGACTGATACGATTTGGCGAATAGCAATGTGCGTTTCTGAAAATAGAAAAATGTTTATATATTCTTAGCTCTATGGATATGCATATATACTAAAAATCGCCACAATTATTGCTAAATCGGCCCATAACGGAAAACCTTGATGATAATTACTATCTTACTAACAAAGTCTCAGTTTACCTTTTACTTGAAAAGCTGATTCTTTTTGGTAGATATTTCTTGTTTTACAATCTATATAAACTTACAGTTTATCAGGGTTTTCCGTTAAAAACCGATTTACCTTCATCCATGGACTTCCTTTTCTATATTTTATATTGTAATGATTTTAGTACCTATTGATAGATTCGCCTGGTCTTGGCGGATTGTATGCTGGTAAATTTCTTGCCTGTGCCTCGTTATAATAAGTAGGATTTAATGCATTAGCACTTGTTTGTTCAATGTACTGTTTGTTCGATTGTAAGTTTTCTTGACGGTAGTGATTATGCTGTGGATTATCAATTGTTGCACCACGATAATGTTGATACTGAGGTTCTGGAGTATAGTGAGTTGATGATGCTTCATTGTGATAAGACAAATTTGATCTTGGTGAATATTGTGGTTGATTAGATGGCTGTTGCTGTTGCTGTTGTTCATATGTGAAATTTTTAGGCTGCTGAAGTTCAGAAGGTGGTACGTAAGTACTTTTACTATTTTGTTGATCTAAAGAATTGGACAAGTATTTGTTGCATAAACCTTGATCATAAGATCTTTGGAAAAGATTATCATAGTTCTGACCCCGATCAAGTTTTTGTGGAGCATAAGAAGAGTTTTTCTGACCTTGAGGAGGACCAACTTTTCCTGTCATTACAACATAATCTCCACCGTTAATATTCATTGAATTATAATAATTTGCTGGTACTTGAGGTCTTGCTTTGCCTTTATTTGTTTCAGAGTAGTGAACATCTTGAATATTTTCATAAACAGGTGGTGCTTCATAAGGAGGTAGTTCTTTGGCTGGTGAAGCTGACTGATATCTACTACTGGTTGGCACCTGCGGTTGTGCTTTTTTAAGATGGCTTAATCCTCCATCTGCTGGTCCCATGGAATGCTGTAAACAAATGGAATACTTAATAGAAATCTGGAATGATTTTTGAGAGTTTTATTGATTTAAATGTGAAAATATTGAGTATTTTTTTTCTAATATAATTTGTTAAACAAATCTATATTCTAATATTTTATGTGTTGAAAAAAATAACAAAATTTTTATCAAGTACTAAATGAAAAATATTTACATAAGAGAATATAAATAAATATCTGAGTGCCTCACAAAATGAAGTGATGTGTCCTAAATATTTTAACAATGGATGACCTGATTTTTGATTCGATGCAATGAGTTATAAATAAAATAAGAATTAGAACAAAAATAAAGATAAAGTTATAAATAAATTAAATATAATCAAATTTCATCTTAATTCTGATAATTACATTGTCGAGTATGCGTTTCTCTTAGATAAAGGTGATTTAAATTTAGGTTATGTCAATTTGTTTTATATACTTTTAAAAGTTCTGATATTTATAATTAGGGTAAAAATTCATTAGTACACCTTATTATAAAGTATATAACTTTTTGAGATTTATATATGTACTTACTTATATTAAAAGTAAATGAATAAGTATGTAGTTATTATGTTCAGGATTCTTAAAATTATGTTTAAATTGATTTTATCGTTAATTTGAAGTAGAAATATCTTCTATCTCCATATTCTTTACAAGTAGGAACATTGATTTTAAATTATATTTACCTTAAATCCTCCATCGAACTGTTCGCTAGCTATTGAAGCCCTTGGACTTTCCCTGGAGCTTCTTCTCGAATCAACAGGATGGTAGTACGGTGGATAAGTTTGTCCATGTTGAGGATAGTATTCTATGTTTTCATACACAGGTGAATGCTTTTTATCTCGTTCGTGCATATGCAGATGGTGTTCTTCGATTTGTTCCACAGCTTTTGGAGTAGCAAATCTAGACGATGCAATGATGTTTTCCCTTTCGTATATCTTATATTCTGCTGGAGGCAAAGCAGCTCTGTGGTTTTCAGAATCTATGAAGCTTTCAATAGCTCCCACGGCTCTAGAAACAGGAACTTGAGCCTCGGGTCTGGAGCCTGACACTCGTCCATTGTTTGGATTGTCATCTTCAAATCGAAGATAGTTTAATTTTTGTATGAGGGAACTATCTGCCGAGTCACACATTTGCAGACTCTATAAATGCCTACAAAAGTATACTTAAACTACTGCTTAAGTATCAGCACAGTGTCATTGTTTGAAAAAGTAGCTGTAAGTATGAATCATCACAGTCTTTAAATTGTGAAGTAATTCATAGGTTTGCCAGAAGCAAGGAAAAAAACACGTTCGCGACTCGGTATTCGAAAACAACACTTTTGTTAGCACAATATATTCAGCATATTTGGGGTATACGCCCAGAAACCAGCGACTCCTTCTGTCTTCCTTCTTAGTTCGACGGGGAAATCACCACCTGCGGCGACACAGCGAGAGAGTGAGAAAGAGAGCACGACACGCACAAAACACGAACGGGAGAGAGAGAGTGACAGAGAGGGAAGAAAAATTATCCGGAACTCTCAAGAGTCGACGCACGCGAAAGCCTCTCGGCTTATCCCAAGCTGCGACGCTGATTCGCAGACACTTCTGTACTCGCTCCTCTCACCCGCGTATGCGTATAGCGCGATCAGGGTATTTACATAAATATAATGATGATACGGTGTTTTTGTCCCGTTAACGGATTTTCACACGGTGGAGACTCTCGCGCGGCGTATCAGTGTATACGAGGCGCGCGTCTAATTTTTCTAAACCAACTGCCCCAAAGTGCGTGCGCGAGGAAGTCTCTTTATACTCTTTACTCTTTACGAATGAACTGCGCGCGCGGTCTCGGGTGTCTTCGGCTCTTTTCGTGTCAGTAGGCTATGCAACAGCTGAGGATGGCTTTAAACTCCAGTTTAAAGTGTTTGTCGATGACTGATTAGGATTTTTAATTTGAGAAATAAAAGAAATTAAACGATGGACGTATAAAAAATTTATAATGCTGGTAAATTATTACTAATCATAGTCTTATTCTCGTTTATATTCAACATCTGTTGATATAATACATAAATGATGAGACAAGTCAAAGTATAAAATAAACAAAGGTAATTAAATCAGAGAACACTTTGATTTTTATCTAATTCTTAGAAGAATTGCGTTTTTCTTTTAGTGTAAGTATATAAATCACTCAAACAACATTTTTATTTTTTATTTGCTTGAATCAAAATCTTTTATACTGAGCTAAAACTGCGGTGGAAATTTTAAATCTACCTACAAAGAACAAAGAATTGCGAAACAATATGTATGTAGGTACTAAATGACGAATTATCACATGGAAAAGCATTGAGTGATTGAGTCATTCAACTACCATTGATCAAAAATGACTTTCAATCTAATATGGCAACTTAATCGATCGATGATCTCTTTTTGTGGGGGAATACGTTACCGCATTTGAATCGTGAGGTTGGTACCTAACGACTGGAACCTTGATGGCAAAAGTTCCAATAGTGTATTTGAATTAGTGTGATTCGTATAAATCGTGAAGTTGATTGCTAAGTTACGAAAATGCAGTTACTTATAAAAAAACTTGTGCTTCTATAATAAAAATATTATAGTACTATACATTTCGACACTAGTGCAATAAAATGATTTTACCCTCATGCGAACGATGGCGAGCGTCGCGAGTGTGAAAAAGTCACCAAGAGTGAAGTCCATTTTTCGCTCATGTATCAAACAGTATTTCATAACTTACATAATCTTTATATTTTTTTGGGCAAGGAATTATTATCGAAACCTTTTATACGACCCTAAAAAGAAAACATGTATAAAAAGTCTTCCAAATTATCATTGTTTTAAAATGTTTTACCATAAAACATGAATGAAATATTTTGAAACAGTGTGACATTATGTGTCTCATCATCAGAACTTGTCAATTACGTATATAAGATTAAAACTAATCATTTGCACATATGATGAGATCTCATCATCATGAGCTCATCATGAGATTCACGCGTGGCTGTTGCCATTGGTAAAGAAAAAAAAACTCTTCAGTTTCATGAAATGCCATCCACAATTCACAGAGATTTTTGCCGTCAAAAATTTTGTTCGTAATCCCATCAAAGGTATTTATCTCCGAAATTATAGATGGAATTTCATGAAACTGGAACCACGGAATGTTTACATCATTATCGAAATGGTGACCGAGAATTTATATCCAAAAAACGCCGGTAAGCGCCGCGTCCGTTTTCAAAAATTGATTTCGTGCATTCTAACAACAAGCAATCGGAACATTCAGGGCAAAATAAAAAGTCCAAATGAGTTTCAACGATTGTTCACGTATTGATATCTTTCGTCAGACCTCGAACATTTTTGTCGTCAATTTTATTAGGCTTGTCATCTTTCGTACACAAGAAATTCGCTGCAAGAGGTTTTTTAGATACTTTTATCTTATTTGGGACTGTGTGCATCTTACCAAAAAACCCTGCAATTTAAATTATCTATAGCAAATGATTCCGAACAATCTCTTGATGCCTTCGAAAAGCTTCTTGACGAAAACGTGGAAGAAGAAGAAGAAGAAAATAATGGATCAGATCATTCAATGTAGAGACGAAAATTTTTATCAATATAAAACTTTTGTATAACACTATTTTGATTGTAAATTTTTTTGTATTATTAATCCTTTCAGATCTCATAATAAATATTTATGTACATAAAGTAGATTTTTTGAACTTTAGTGTTGATTCAATATAAGTTTAAATGCGCAGATTACATTCTTGTAAAAAGTTGAATATGTTGCCAGAACATTAAAATAATTTTGTACATATTTTATAGATAGTTCTGTAATTAAATAATTATGGAAATAAATTCAATTCCTTATACTTATCTTAATGTTTGCGTATACATTTAAGAACTCTATTTGCAATTCACAGAAAAAGGTCACGAATTTCAAAAGAATGATTGCATATAAAAAAGCAAATTAATTTAACAGAAAAGCAGAGACTCAATCATGTTTTATTTTCATATTTTTCTATATACACTATACATATAAAACCAGTAAAACAAGCATAAAGTTTTACTACAAATCGTCGACATCGTCATAAGTGCTCTTTCTGATTGGCAATACGTTTGCCATTATTTCCTCAGCAAGTCGCTGCGCGGATACATTTGTATAAGGTGTCAGTTGATGTTGATTCGTACTCAGTTTGAACAATTTTATCACGCACTCTCTGTTCTTCCACAAAATGGCCAAATGCAGGACAGTGAGGCCATTGCTGTCGAGGGCATTTACGTCAGCTCCGCTTTTCACAAGCAAATCGAACAGTTCCATATTTGATAAGTAAACTATAAAAGAAACAGGATGTTATTTAGTATGCAAATTTACTTTATTTGAAAATAAAAGCTCGACAAAATTATTTGTATTGTGCTAAAACTTATATATGCGTAGTTTACTACTACTGTACATAAAAGAATATATTATATATTATATATTACAGCAACAAAATTACAGGTATAATATATTCTTACCAGAACAGTTACTCAAAATTATGGTCAAATTTTAACTTATTGAATTCATAGTTTTAATTAATTGTTGATCGAAAACATTTTTAAGAGACCAGGTTATAATAGTTATGATTGTTTGTGCGGTTTTCGGGTAAAATAAACTATCCCATACCTGACCCTAATTTAAAGGAAATCTTTGTAGTCTATCTATTCAATAGAAGTTTCAAATTTTTTACATCTAAAATTATTTCTTATTTATTAAAACGGAAAAAATGCCTTCTAATTTTTAAACATTAAAAATAATATATTTCAAAAAATTCGTTTGCTGTAGAAGTTAATCTTTCTAATTTTCAGACGAATTCTTAAAACTCGGGAGCCCTTGCAACTTGCAATACTTTGACAAGTAATTGAAATCAACTAATGTCTAGTTTCTTGATTTTGTAGATAATTTACGTGAATATTAGAATGATAATGAATGAAACATTTGTTATTGAGATGAAATTGAGAAAAAATTTAATTAATACATATATTGAATCGCAACATAAATGAATGTTAAATACTATAACATTATATTTAATGTATCGGGAACAGCCGGAAACATAAAAAAGCAAAGTGCAAATAATCTAGTTATATGTATACTATTGTAATAAGTATTTACGAACTTAAAATAAGTATAATTTGCAAAATTTATAGGTACAAATAATGTAGTGATGCCTGAAAATTACCAGAAATCATAAGGGGAGTGCGGCCTTGGTTATCTTTCGATTCAATAGGAACTTCCTCGTCTAACAATGCAATCAAATTTTGAACTTGCTTACCGATTACTGCATAAAATAAACAGTTCCATCCGTTTCTAAAAGTTAGTGCATAATTATTTCCTATAATTCTTTCTTTAAAATTTATTCCACTTTTTTTAAAAATTATTTTTACCTATTATAAATACGTATAAGTATATTCGTTTTACACAAAAATTATAAAAGATTTAAATAAAATTAATACATCTAATTTTTCACTTACATATCGGTTTTTCTAGAATTAGCACCTTTTCGTATCAACACGTGTAAAATTTCTGGATTTTTTGCATAATAAGCTGCATGCATCAATGCCGTTTTTCCACACGGTTGTGTCAATGTTGCATCCAAGTTTCCCGGGATTTTGTCGATTAGCATCGTCAGTATTACTGGATCCGAACGATTGATTGCCATTGTCAATGGTGTCGAGAGATTTTTTCCTGGATAATGCAAATCCATCGACGGACTTAAAAAATTTTTACATTTTATTTAAATTAAACACTAATTATTGCATATCGGACAATACAATAAATGTAATATTAATTGTAAAGTGTAATATTTGAAATATATAAAATGTCTTTTCAAGATATGATTTAAAAAAATATGCCGTCTGGTATTTAAATATAAAATGTACATAATCTATTATACTTACTTGCTATTTATTAAATCTCGAATTTTCCTTGCCGTTCCGAACTTCATAAGCCGAATGAGTTCTACTTCGGGTGGTCTTTGCATTATTATTCAATAAAATTTAATTTTCAAGCAAAAACAACATTACACGAGATGCGACAAGCGAACGAGCTCATGCTCCACTGCCTAAACTTTTACACCGACGCTTTTTATCGATTTCTTTGTATAATTACGTTGCTAAGGAATATGCGCTTACAAATACCGTTATGTTGTGTATTATAAATACATAATAAAGGAAAAAGGCAATATTTTATTAGTATTTGAATAAATAATGATATATTTCATCAGTTAAACGATCAATGAAACAAAAACAAAGCATAATAAATAATTGTCGATTTTAAACTAGTGCACAATCGGAGAATAACTATAATGACATGAACGGCATCCTGACAATGATAAACATTTGTAGCGCATTCCCACGCATCAACGGAAGTACATACACGCACATCTTGCACGTACTTTCTGTCGTAATGCGTCCGGAGTTTTCCAAAGGAGTCCAAGGTTTTGAGAGTCTTGGTTCATGCCAATTCTTTTCCTCTTGCTTTTCTTTCGCATCGCTGAGATTTTCTCAAACTCCGTTAAAGGATTTACTGCGCTGTCGAATTCTAGATCTAATAGTATACCAGATTTTATGAGTAAAAATCGGGCGGTCGTAATTGCACAGCTCTTAAAATCTTAAAATATTACAATGGCTATACGACCATTTGGCTTTGCAGCGTATGCCTTACTGGAAAGTCGGAAAGATAAACAACCGAAAGATTCATAGCTTCGTAAATAATGCAAAGACTTGTTTTCAATAACTGGTATTGTTTATGAAAATAATTGTTTCATCGAGTGAGCGAAATAAAAATAATTAATTATTTAAACAAAAATAAGCGGCAAAGAATCAAATATGCAACAACAATGAATTAAAGGATGATGGTGGAAAAATAAATTACCAAAATCCTATTGACAAATAATTAAATTTGACAAAATAAAATTAATTGGGACTATGCAAATGTCACGATATACATTTAAATTAAGATCTAATCATTTTTAGTTTGTTAAATTTAATTATTTATCAATTGTATTATATATAATAGAGGATTTTTTATACCTGATTTATCAACTGATTTTTTAAAGCAAAGTGCAGAAATATTTAAGATCATTAGTGAAAATCACTTGATATTTTTACATGATCTTCATCTAAGTTTAGCGCTTTGTTTTTAATTAACAAAAAAATGATTAAAACTTGAAGAAGTTTTTAAATAATTAAAAAAAAAACGCTAAAATGTAAATAAGTTAAGCCTCCTGTTTAATGGTTTTAATTTAGATAGTAACGCGTAAGTATACGTCATGCTATAGATCTATGCGTGATTCGAGTATTAACCATTTTTTTGTTAGTTAAAAATGAATCGCTAAAATCAGGTAAATAATCAACCGATTTTGAAAAAAAATCACGCGTCAGATGAAAAATTAGGTGATTTACGCAACAAAAAAAAAACGAAGAAAAATTATTAACTTTCAATAAAGCAAATGTAAATAAGAAAACTCATAGCCGTAGATAGAAAGTATATCATAAGTCTCGAGAACAGTTCGTCACATGCTGATCTCACCAAGTTCATAAACACACATAAAATATGTCAAGTTCAATGCACCACGCATACAATGTATAATTTAAACGATCCGCTCGTACAAATCCCCATCGCATACGCATACACAAATAGACAGAAAGACGTTAGCCAGGTAACTAACGGATCCACATATAGCTCGCACCCATTGAGTCGAGCTACCGAAATAAAGAAAAAGGACACCCAAGACACAGCAATTAGAACATAGGAATATCCTTTAGTCCAGTGGCGAACGCAGAGGATAACACTCCGTCTCGCCATCATCAGCAGCAGCAGCGGCAGTAGCATCGTCGAGTCAGCCTGCAGCAACGTCATGCCCATAAAGGAAATTCCAAGGCCCCTTGGCGCGCGCACACTTTGCTCCTTCCCTCCCC
>UELU01143063.1:0-48113 GCA_900490025.1 Megastigmus dorsalis | reverse complement strand
CCCCCCCCCCCACTCCTGCTTCTCTCAGCTCCGGCACTTTCTACAAGACTTTCTCAAGCCAGCGCTGCTGGACGGAGACGACGTCGAGGCATTCGCTCGCGATCAAGAGCAAGCGGCGCGTCGTCCCGTTCCTTTTTGCATTGCTATCGCGTTTTTTGTGTCTCTTCTTTTTTTTTCTTTGACTTTTTGTTCGGCTGGTGGCAGTCGCGCGCGTCGAGGTGTCGGTGGGTGCACAGGAAGGACATGAGGAAGGTCGAGACCGAGCGGTGACTGCAGTGGAGCGGTGGACAATGAGAAGAGGGCCCATAGGAGACAAGGAGCCATGGCAGCTGTCGTGAAAACGTGCGACCCTAGCTGCTACCAGCTACTCCTACTGCTAACGCTGTTGCTCGCTCTACTCCCTGCGTTTGGTCCCAGCTGCGGTGAGTCTTCAGGATATCTCCTCGATCGATTTACCTAACTTCTTTTATGCTTATATGCTTTCCTTACTGATATTCGTGCAAACTGGAGAACGTTGCGATGGGGATTTCCGAAACATGTGTTCTGTACTAGGAATTTGGAGCGCACAGTTTGTGAAATGTTGAATGAAGGGGATATGTGTCTAGGCGCGAAAGCTGTTTCGTAGTGTGCGACAGGATAAGTAGCACGGATCTACAGATTTTACGGAGAATCTGGCAAATATCGGGTGAAAGGTTTTTTTTAATGTTTTAAGAAAGGTATTGCTTACTTTGAAGTAATTTAATTTTGATTTTATGGTAACTTAACATACTTTTCGTATGATAATATGTTAAGTGTTTCATGAAATATATTTCATATAATTTTTTGCCTTCGCGATAAAAATCGATTGCCTGTTTTAAAATTATAATATATGTAAACACTTTCCATTACACGAAAATTAAGAAAGAGCAATTTTAATTATCAATTAACAACATTGAAATTATATCGTTACAAAGTGTCGAAATTATTAGGTATATTTTTAGAATGTTACGACTAAACAAAAGTAATAATAACTTTAATAGCGAATAAACTTTTTAGTCGAATAACAGTTATTATATTATTAACGAGAATACAAATTTGTCACTTTCAGTTTTTATCCAATTCATAACTTGCTTACTCCTATTTATAGGTCATTTTTCTTTTCGTAGAAAATATAAATTGTGTTGCATTCGGTATTTCGCAATAGCAGAATGGAATATTTAGGCTGAAAAATTACACTTAGGAAAAAGGAGAGAAATGGAACTTTCTAAAGCACTTAAATATCTTTAAGCGTTGTTCTTCGCGATAGTGTAATTACAATATCTGTCAGAAAGAATGCTCAACATTTTCGTTCTACTTTTATGGTATATGCGCAGAGGCTCAAGAAATGGCCATTGTTAAAGTTAACTACATTTTCGCACGGAATAAATGTACCTATCCTTACATTTCGCTGAATCTGCTGTCTATTTAAAATGAAAATGAAACATTTGTCTCAAGTATTTCATTTCAAAAATAAAACGCATCCTACCTTCGACTTTATAATCTAATATTATTTCTGGTAAATGCAATAGAATGAGAGAAAAACATCATTTTGTTGCAGTACACGCTCAGGAAGATGAGGAATATAAAGGAAAATATCTTGGCAAATTGAACGTGTATCATCATCAGGTTGCCGGAGACGTCTACGCGGTCGATGAATATACCCTACTGTTGACATCTTTCAGCTACGATGGAAACGGAGCGGATACCTTCTTCTGGGCTGGGTCATCCAACAGACCTGGACCCCAAGGTTTCATTGTGCCCGATGAATTTGGAAAGTGAGTATAGCATCGATATCTTGATAAAATATCATCGTTTCGCTGATGCGGTAATCTAACGGTACATGTTTCTTGTCCGTATAGCATTTTCATTAATCGCGTCAACTAATGTAATTGTGTCATCAACTTTATTTTGAAATTTTGATGATGATTGTATTGGAAAAGGTTCGGTAAAGATTTTGATGCCAAACGCTGTCAAAACGTTCATTTGAAATAGCCATTGAACAAATAACGGCATTTTGGCTACATTCTTGCCGTCTCTTAACGGCACGTGTATTTATGACAGGAGATATTGACTAAGATATATTTATATCCTTTTCAGAACGAACGTTCTTATTCGATATCACAATAAAGACTTCACTTTGACATTGCCGGACAACAAGAAAATTACCGATATCAAGTGGTTCGCGATTTACGATTTGTCAACTCAGGTGAGTTTTTAATTAATTCCTATATACCTGCATAATTATTTGATAATAATATACTTACGTAAGAACTCGTTATTCAAACGAATTTGAGTTAAGATATAATGTATCGGATTTGGTTCGATTAAGTTTTTTAATTTTTTTTATTTATAATGCAATTTAATTTTATATATTTTTATTGAATTTTCGTTTCCTAATTCTTTTTTTTTTAATGTGATATTATCAATGATTTTCTTAAGTTTAGAAAAGTTACAATTACACACATAAAGCAAGTACAGATTTGAAGGGAATTTGCGTTTATCAATTCCATCGCGACGAATTAAATCGTTCCCAGCACACGTTACACGATAACGGAAAGATCTAAAGTATTTAATGAATGTGTTTGAATAACAGAACACGTTCGGGGACATATACATCCCGGAGGAATTCGATCCACCGGCGCCTCAAAGGATTTCGCAATTATCCAAGTCATCGCACAATGTGTCATCGGAATCCATCGTCATCCTGGACGCCAAGACCATCAGTATTCCGCAGCTGGTGTACGACGGCAAGGGCGAAGAGACTTATTTCTGGGTTGGCCAGGGCTCGCGACCCTCGCCTAAAGGGACCAAAGTCCCCGACGAATATGGATAGTAAGCTAATGGCATATTTATTTCCTTTTTTTTGTTCACTCATCTACAAGTTTAAAGGACATTCGTTCAACCAATGAATTAACTATGTAGATTTGATATAATTTAACTTGCAGATTTTCAAGGGAAACGATACAATATTATAAAACGAAAAGAATAATAAAAATTATGCAATATATACTTTTGATTTGTCGGTGATACTGTCAGTTTGAAATAATAAGTTTTCAGTTCTGTACTCCAAATCTCATAAGTAAATATAATAATTTTTTTGCAGTTTGGATTCTCTGCGCACGTATAAAAATGAAGATGTGATAATACAACTGCCTGGAGAAATGACAGTTGCCAACATTGACTGGCTCAGTATCTACGACGTGAAGACAAAAACTAACTTTGGGTCTGTTATCATTCCAGATGGACTCAATGTACCTCCGTCTCTTGTCAAGGTACATCAAACTAAATACAATATTTAACAAAGAATTCTTTTTTTTTATGGAAAATGTGTCTAACGATTGGTGCATTCTGTTTACATTAGATAATTAAGCATTCGAAATCGATGCCGAACTGCGTGCAGCTGCATAAAAGACTTCAAATCGGTTGGGAAATTTTCGGACCTCAAATAACGATTCAACTTGCTGGTCAAGTCTGTGAGTATTAAAAGTTTTCCTTGTTGATTGAACAAAATTTAAAACACTACATACTATATGTTAACGATATTTTATCGATTAATTCACTAATTCGTCATAATCGAGTTATTAAGTATTGGGCACGTCTTAAATTTCAAAACCATAAAGAAGTAAGTTAAGAAAAACACACTTGACTTTTGCGTACTTATAGCTGAAACCGAATACATGGCGTTTGGTCTTTCCGGTTCGCAAGATAGAAGTCAAATGGAAGGCGCCGACGTGACGATCGCTTACATGGACGGTACCAGAGGCTTTGCTACCGATTACAACGTCACTGCCAAAGCTCCGGTAAACGAAAGAACTTACATTTTATTTAATTTTAAACAAAAACATAGGTACACCGATAATGAACTTTTGAATTTTTCAGTGTGCAAAAGTACTTGGACAGTATAGAGGTGTATGTAAGGATGAACTTGTAGGCGGACTAGATAGCAATCAACTTTATACTGCGTCGCGAGACAATGGCATAACTATTGTTACGTACAGAAGAACTTTAATTTCTTGTAAGTTTAATAATCGAATGATGATTATGATGTTTGTTTCATCAAGACGAAGTATGCGCGGATTTTTCAACTTGAATTTGTGTATTTGAAAGGATAGCGAACGTTTTATTAGGAAATAATTAATGTGATTGTGGGTATGCTTTTTCGCGACAGCTGATTCCGGGGATAAGGAATATCCTACCGACAGGCCTGTGTACGTTATCTGGGCGCTTGGAAGACTGGATGAGAATAATGAGCCTAACTTCCACGACCTTTATCCAAAGAGTAGTTTAAAACTTGAATTAGGTCGTTCCGAACCAGAAAATACCTGCATGGATTATACGGTTAATAACGAAAAACTCAGGTTGGCAATACTCTTGGAAAATATATATAAAAGATTGATTTCCCTGTATTTATATTAGCTGAACATGTATTTATAAAAAATATACAATTAATTTATAGGGAGCCGTGGGAGAAAGGGGAAATATTTGACAGAAGCATAAGAACGTTTAGAGCTACTGTGGGTCCGTCCGGAGGCAAAAGAGGATATCAAGCTATCACTGGTAAGCTCGTTGTGCTCTGTATATTCGTTAAATTTTTTAAAAACCGACTGTAAAGATATGTAAAAAATGATATCGCAGGTCAAACAACGAATGGCTTGGCGTGGTACATAAACGGTCAGCTCATTCCCGAGTTGTATCTCCGTCGGGGCTTGACGTACAATTTCCGGGTCTACGGCGGCAACAATCCTCACAGTCCGAATCTCTATCATCCCTTGATCATCACTGACGAGCCACACGGTGGCTACGATAGACTCACCGATGTCGCCCAGAGCAAAGTGCGTGTCCTGGCTGGGGTCGAGTTTACCAGAAGAGGAAGACCAAGACCCACAGCTGGTCAGTTCGAAGCAATGATTTTTTTTCCGCTTCATACATTGTAAATGTCGTATATTTTCGTAAATCAAATTTAAATGCTTTTTCAGTTGGACCATTATGTTTAAGTAAACACAACAATCGCGATCGAAGGCTCGACGATGATTTCCCTACATTCAAGAAATTCAATCGAACATTAGTTAATACATGCGAATCGGGTTAGTAAAATAATTAGATTGATTCCACGATAATTTGAGTTTTTCTATATAAAATATTAAATAAAAACGTTGTTACAGGAGATGCAGGGATATTGGAAGTGACTCCGAACTCGACGTGGCCTGACATCGTTTACTATAACTCCTTCACTCAAGCAAACATGGGATGGAAGATTCACGTAGTTGATGCTTATTCTAAGAGCGATGCCGTTTCGACGAGTCTCAGCTGGTCGTTGATCTTTTTAATGTTTTTGCCGCTCACGACTTCGTTTAAGAATGTGATACTCCTGTTTTCTTCCTAAGACTGCTTGGACTTTTTCATGGTTAAAGTTATAGGATTTACGAAAAGAATTTTTGCACGTTTCAATATTTTAAGTGTAAAGTAAAATGTGATTTTACTATGTAAAATACTTGTTTTGGAGGTAGAAATTTGTTACAAGCGACTTGAATAGAATATTATACTATTTAAATATGTACTATTTATACAGTAAGCTGTAATTATCTTTAAAGCTGTAAAATACTCTTTTTTATAAAATAAATTTCGATGACATTGTTATTTTAAGACGGTAAAGTGTGTACTGATAATATTTCTGTATAATCATTGATTTACTTTTTCCTCACAAAATGCTATAAAATACTTCCAAATAACGTTATCTGATATCATCAAATTAACATACAATTAAAAAATATAGGGTAATAATTGAAAAAGGCAAGACTGAGTTATAACATGTTTCTTTATTTTTTTTTAAATATCAATTTATAGTTGAAATTTGTATACTTTTATACGTATAAGATAATAAATAAAACGTGTACTTAAAACCATGTCATTCTAATTCGAAAAAAATTATTATCTTGGCAAATATGTTAATTTAAGTTTTGAAAAATACTTTCCTATAATCGTAGATGTTATTTTTTTATCATTTTTTACCTATCATAAATAGGTAATATAATTTTTAAAACTAATAGGGTCGACCATCGTACATTTTTTGAGCGGCATCCATCAAATCGATGAAGAATTTCAACCGAATACTGAATCTTTTTGAATTTTTTAAAAATAATTAAATTTGTAAAAGTTATAGTACTACCTTTCTACTTCAAAGGAAGATGAATTAACTTTTTCATTTTCGAAGATATTAAAACTCAGAAACTATTAGAAAATAATATTAGTTGAATATCAGTGGGCAAACCTATTGGCATTAAAAACGATATTACGGTATCTATTGCAGCAGAGCAAAAATAATGAAAAAATAGGCAATTCTGTTAACCCTTGAATACTTGAATCTATACCTCATTAAATTAAATATTTTAAATAATTTAAAGGAAGAATGCGTTGACTATAAGTCCATTTGTACTATAAAATATTCATATTTTTTTAGTTTCTCGGATTGTTTTGAATTTTTAATAACTAACAAACCCACTTTAATATAATGCCGAAATTTAGGAAAAGGAAAGAAAAAAAAACTGTAGCATGTAAAACACTAGTAAAGGGTTAACATATTATTATCTATTTAAAACAAAGATGAAAAAACATGAGATAACAAAATAAAATGGTATATTGACCTCACGACATTTCGCAATGGAGAAATAAATAGCGTGGCAGCCGAAACTTAAGTTCTTTTAAATAGGATTACGTATATATATGTATATACACGTGTACGTTCCATATGATAGCGCGATTAGAAAAAACGACATTACTTTTATAGTGTATAATGACATAAACATTATTTGAAAAGTGAAGACCCGTTAGATATGCTATACGATATTCTTTTTATTATTAATAATATTATTGTTGTAGTAATAGTATTGTATTATAAACTAAAAACGATGTTAATATACTAAACGCACTAGAAATTACTTTTCATGGAAATGTGCAAAGCATCGATGAGAAGTAATCTCGCTGGTGTTATGGCATTTTTGTTTTATTTTCATTCTTTTTCATTCACACTCACGAAATTCACTCCTAAGAAACGCTTTTTTCCACTTTAACACGATATAAGATTTACATATGTATTTAACTAGGTATCACTTGTGCAGATCTCGTAAAGAGGTCTACATCATTCTGCAGCCTTTCCATTAAAGATAAATATACAAAGAATTTTGTATTGGCTTTTTTTCTTTTGTTTTCATTGTTTTCTCCAATATTGGTATTTCCTTATGCATTTTTCGTTTTGTATTTAGCGTCAAACAAACCAGAATTTGAATCTTTAAGAAATCAATAAAAACAGAAATAGAAGTACAACATGGGCAGGGTTTCAAACCGAAAATTATTAATTATTAATTTTTAACAAGAACTAATATTTTACAAAACTACTTTAAAAAATTTATAAGAAAGTTAAATTAGTCAATCTTTCTATCACTTTTTTTAATAACATTTGCTATTTTTTTTCAACAATAACTTATCACTATCGGTTTCGGTTTCAATCCCTGCTTGTGAGTTAAATACTACACTTGTGATTAATTAAAATCATATAAACTGTTAAAACATAACGTAATTTTGAATATAGGTATCTTAACAAAGCTGAATATATATGCTGTAACTTTATAATTATTCTCGATGGAATTCCAGAAAGTGATGTAGTGTAACAGGAAGTTCCGTGCATTTAAGACCATACTTAAGGATAGCTTGAGCGGCATGGCACTGAAGAGTTATATAATTAACGAGATTAATGTTACTGACAGAATTCTTGGATATTAATAACGCTGGAGTATCCCCGGCCTTATTTGGCGTATCTAAGTGTGCTCCATAATCCAATAATAGTTTAATCAGCTGTAAAGAAAGTATGTGTTATTAACAATTATTTGACTAGCAGTATACATTAGTATAAGAATAAAAAATAAAATTTTAACATATAACTTCTAATGAATTTAAACATTAAAGTTAATTTTCTAATTTTTCTTGATAGCAAAATAAAAAAAACTTTTTCTTAATTTTGAGCATGATATTTTAAACTGTTATTTGTTAGACTTTACGGTATCAATAAGTTTCAGAGGCCAAATTTCAATTAATCAAAATAAATAGTTAAATACAATTGAAATGATTATTTGTATCAACCTATATAAAAATTTCGTTTAAATATTCAATTTTTTATACTATGATAAAAAAATTAAGCTCATCATCAAATTTTAATATTCAAATTATTTTAAAATTTAGACTAAATTTTAAAATTTTCATTTTCGTAATTTGCATAATAGCTTACCGGATTTTGAAAATTATAAACATTGCTTGCTACATGTAAAGGTGTAGATCGAGATTCATTTCGCGCATTAACATGTGCGCCGCATTCCAAAAGAAGCTTAACTACTTCATATCGAGGAAAAATATTCTGAAATTGAAAACGAGAAATTAATTTTTAATAAAACTTTTATTTCATAATATCTAAACTTAATAAATATGTTGAGTAAATAGCAAAAAATTTTCACTATTATAATAGTTGACATTTTTTAATATATTAAAACAAAATAAAATATTAATTTTAGACATTTGAAATGATAAAATTTGAGCTCAATATAATAATGAATTAAAAGTAACTCACTTGAACATCATCAGTAGTAAAGTAACTTGAATTAATTGTATTTAGGCTTGAGACACAGAGATGCAAGAGAGTGTCTTCCGTGGAAGAAGATCTAGGATTTTTTCTAACCAATTCGTGCACCAACTGTCTCATTTCAATTTTTTCATCCTGCGTTTGCGCCGTCTCAACGAGCAAATATATTAAATGTGTGATGCACTTTAGAATACGATTGTAGCTCTCTCGTTGCCTTTTATGCACTGGACGTTGCTAGGAAATTAAAGGACCACATTGAAATATTTATTTTAGTAGCTATATTTTCTTCTTTTATTAAATATTTCAATTCAAATTTAAGTTTTTTAAAATTTTTTTATTTATTTATTTTATTATTAAAATAAGTATTAAACTATTCTTTAACTAGATAATAGCTTAATTCTATGCAATAGAAATTACTTATAATAATACAAAATTATAAATTATGTTCAAAAGTAAATACCTCAAGTAATTGTCTAGCTTCTGTGAGTCGATCGGTCAGTAGCTTGAAAATTGCAACGACATCGCAGAATCTCGGCTCCTGCTTTTCTCGGTTGCGGTCTAATTCTAACGCTTTCTCATTCAAATCGACCATTAATCGGACGAGGGCTTGGGCGGTAAAGCAGGTATCGGTGTATAAAATCTATGAAACAATATATATACAAAATATATTAGCATCAGAAATTAACATAAAGATTAAATTAATGAATCAAAGAGCAATAGTACTTTTGTAAAGTCAAAACAATAGAATATAAATTCATTAATATAATAAAACATGTTAAATATCTAATTCAAAATATTACTTTGTAATAACATAATTACTAAATTAACAGAATAAGTAAAAAAAGTAACTTTTTAAAAATAGAATAAAGAAAAACCAATTCTTTTTAAAAGCGTGCTTGTCTTCATATATTTCCATTTCAAAGAAGGATGGTCAATCAGGGGCGTTTTCAGTTCCACTACAAATCACGTAATTTCTCTTTATTTTTAAAATGAAATGACCATTTTAGTCGTTGCAGAACCTATACTATTGGCATTCCAAAACTGAAAACGATAGCTAATCCTTGTAAAAATACAAACAATTGTGCAAAATATAAAAAACATCTCTTGAAATTGGACGTAAATCGAGATTTTTGTCTCAAGTGTTGTGTTATATAACGGTTTCAATGCTGAATTAGTATTAACGGTAAGCGCTTTGCACCAAACAAAATGGTTTATTATAGTTTAAAATTACTTATTTTAATCCAGAATCTATATTAAATTACAAATGAAAAGAACATTACGTGATTTGCAGTGCCTGATTTAAAAACCGAAAATGGACCTTAAAAACCCTCCATTTTTGCTTAATTAATGATTATTTTGAATAATACAAAAAAAAGTTTTACGAATTTGGAGTATTATTCATACATATACGCAAAAATAGATGTAAACATAAAAACATCTGTTTTATAAATTTTAGCATAAATTTTATATTAATTTTACCGAAACAACCATTGTTATACAACATATTTAATAGAGCGATTTCACAGTATTAAATTATTCTTTAATTTCTTTTATCATATATTACAATCGACATATTTAATTTATGATCAGATTTGATTAATATGCAATAGAGGTTTAAACTTACGGAATCCTTTTCTACACGAATCTCCAAAGCACGTCTCCACAGATCTATACAATACTGATAACTGAAATATAAATTATATTTTATTCATAACGGAACACCTAGATTGATTAATTTTATACGTTAATTAATTTTCAAGCTATATTTTTATTTTTCTAAATTAAACATTATAAAATGTAATATTTGTAAAAAAACTTCTGGAATCTTCTCTTTAAAAAGTTATAAGTTATTCGAAAAGAGAGTTGTTATTTTCACGGTACGGTTGCTATGTAATCTAAAATCCTTTATTTAAATGTATTTATGGCATCATAAATTTGAATCTGTTATGAAAAGTAGCACGCTTTAAAACAGAGTAAAATAATAAAATAGCCATCTAACTAGTTATAAAATCTAATTTTGACAATGTGAAAGCACATTTCACAATTTAATGATTTAATAAATAAAGCCATAACTAAGCAGTATATTTCAATAGAAATTGGTAGGTTATATATTCAAGAAGTTTTCCTATAGTAAGTATTACAAACGACAATCGAGTAGATTCTTTAGAAAAATTAAACTAATGGATAAAATAATTAAAATTATATACTGAAATCAATAATATTTTCAAATTTTACAAAGCGATTTTATTTAATGCCTCAATTGTTGAAGATTCTTTGATAGCAAGATAATTTTGTAGAAATTAATTTCAATTAAAAGTATAGCAAAAAGTGATAAATAAGTACCGTAAAGAGTCGGCGTACGATGCTCCTCTATACATTAGCCTGAACAGTGTATCCTTGTGACAGGGACCAAGAATCCTCTCGCAAATGAGCAGACTCTGAATGCGTATAGCATCGACGTCCAGCATAATGTGGTTCAATTCTTCCATGGTCGTGAATTCCGAGACGTTCCTAAAACTATCCCTCTTGGGATACACTGGCTTCTTGGGAAGGGGCATACCGTTCGTAACGTTCGAATTGCGTATTTCCAGTGCTGTGCGCCAGTACGCGTGGGCAGTCTGAGTCTCACTATGTTCGTCAAAGAAAGTCGAGCCGATCAGCTCGTGAGCATCCGCTAGTCGTTCCGGCGAATATCTCACTTTCTCGACTAAAAGTGAACAAATCTCAATTTTATTTGTAAACTCCAATGAAAAGCCTAAACAGTTTGTACTACTGGATATCTAAGGAAGTTCATAGAAAGGTAATTTCAAGAAATATCTTTTAAACCTTACTTAAATATTCAAAAATTTGCGCAGCACCCTTCAGACAGGCGGTTTGTAGAGCGTCGTCATTGTATCTTGACTTTAGGTGTGGATCTGCATTATAGTCCAACAAGAGCTTCGTCGTTTCAAATCTATGCTCTTGGATGGCATAGTGCAGGGCAGTCTTATTTTGTATGTCTGTAGCATTCACGTTAGCTCCATGTTGAAGAAGAAACGTGCAGAGCTCTACACTTTGTACAGAATTAATCAGGCAGGTTCCGCCGTTATAGTTCGCCTTCAAAATATCTGCTCCATTCTCAACCAAATAGTCAACGATATCTGAAAGTATAAAGAGTTGATTATAATTAGTTTGTTTTATATGAAAAAAAATGTGATAGCATTTCTATTTTTATAATATCAATAACTTAAATATAACTTTTTATCAATATTTTCCTAGCATATCGATGATAATATTAATATAGTTTACTAATTTTTTAATATAATCTTTCAAGTTCTTCAGAAATAAAAATTTAATCATGTATTAAGGAATAAAATAAACGACTGTTACAACACATTAACATTGGCATTCAAACGTTGACCTAGACCTGCCTTAGCACAAAAATCTTGGCTCAAGTATAAAATCGATTTATCAATGTCAATTAAAGAAACATTGAAATATTTGGCTATGTAAAGACATATGATTATTTTCATAAGTTAGAAAATCCATAGAATTTAGTTTGTACTATTGTTAAAAGTTTTTAATGTCTATTTATAATTGCTTATTTATCCTTGAGTAATCTAATAAAAATACAAATTTTAATATTAATACACACATAATTTTGATAAGAGTAAAGCATTTCAAATCGTCGTCTATAAAAAGTAGCTTATAACAAATGAAATAGACATAAAAATGTACTATACATACCAAGATGAGTCATGAAGCAAGCAGATCTAACAGGTGTGGAGCCAGAGTCAGACACAGAATTTACCTCCGCTCCATAAGAAACGAGACATTTGAGAACGGGCAATTTAGCTGAAACCGCTGCACACCATAATGGCGTGACAATGTGAACAGATCGATCGTCCGGTACCTCGTACAAGCCTCTCTGCTCTATGTCGGCATGACAGATCTTAATGAGGTAGTCCACGATCTCTACGTGTCCTCTTTTGCAGGCTATAAAAAGAGGAGCGCATCCTTCCATGGTGCGACCAACCAATTCCTTGAGATCCTCCTGTTTGTACTTCTCCAGACGCCTCCTCAAGGCGTGCGAGAGCCGAGCACCGGGTGCCGCGTGCTTGCATTCTTGGATAAGGTCGTTAAACAGGTCATCCATGGAATTCGTAGTCTGTTGACTATTAATCCACATTGTAGTCCAACGCCAACAAGCTCTCCTAGCAACTGCTTCTCTCTGAAATTGTAATAATTTAATGCTTAATTTTGTAAGTCTTGAATTTTATTTGCATTTCACTTATGATAAAACGCGTTATATATCATTTTTCTAAAGTTCATAGATACATCAGTTACTCGTTTACATGCTTTATGCGTCGCAGTTATCATAAAACTTTCTATACAATTTTCAATTTTTACATTCCACATTATATAATAGTTCATAAATCATTTGACTTCGTACAACTGTTTTTTGATAATCTGCACTATTGAAGTTTTAATAATAATTTAAAAAGTATCTATATTGTATCAACTTACATAGAGTGCACCTAAAGAATGTAATTTTCGTCTTCATTTTATTAAGTTATAATTTATAATTCTGAGATCTTATGAGAAATTTATTTTCCAAGTTTAAAAAAAATCTAACCCTAATAAGCTAAGCCTATGCAGCTCATATACATATATTCCAAAACATTGCAACACACTTTTCATGCACATATTTAAATATTTAAATCTATTTTTATATAATCTTTTTATCAAGTAAGTATAAGTATATTACGCTTACACGTGTAAACATTTTTTAGCACATAAAGATGACCAGCCTATAAATAGTCATGTTTGTCTAAATTTTTTTTATAATTAACATAGCTACCTATAATAAATACAAAGAACATAAAAAGCATGATTTTTTTAATATGCTCATCTTTATATGCGCAATGTATAATTATGCTGTGAAAAAAATTATGCAAAGGGTTCGGCATAGGTAGATGCAATAGTTTTGTAGAACACTGAGATGCGATAATTTGTATTTTTAGTAAAAATCAGTATGCATGTAGTAAAAATAAAAAAAAATTATTTATTGAATGCATCAATGGCAAACAAAGCAATATCTATTTCAAAATCATTTTGAAACAATATGTTATTATTCATCCATTACAGGACTCATTCTACAATGACAATGAAATTATATACATACATTTTAATTATAGAAGCTGTGATTTCTTAAGAGAAAACTTTCTGCCAGAAAGAATCAAAGCTTTTAATATCATTAATTCAAATTACAATCAACAAAAGCGCTTTAACATTGCCAATAATAACAGGAATGTTTATATTATATATACATTATAATGACAAAAAGATATCTGGCAAATGCATCTATATTGTGAATTTGGAATATTAGTAGTATCAGTTAAAACAAACTATTTTTAATTAAACGTATCAAGACTAATGGTGTAATATAATTAGCCACATATAATTTAATATATTAAAAAAAAAAGTTATTTTATATTATTAACAGCTAATGAAGTGTCGACGGATTTAAAATTTTCATAAAGAATTAATTGAACAAATCATACCTATATTTTACTATGTATCACAGCAAGATGTATTCAATATCCTCAAGTCTATTAAAAGTGTCACAACAGTTTATCAATGGAGTGTGATTCATTACAGATGCTATTGAATTCGAACTTAAATCGTTTCTCGCGCCTCATTGACATTGTACGATTGAACGGCAGCTCGAGACCTGCACACGAGTTCGAAATAACATTCTATACAAAAAAAAAAAAAAAAACACGCGCTCCAAAATCGAAAATCAATCACCGAATCGCCGCGCGTATGGCATTACATCTATCCGAATGAAGACTATACAGCCACGATCGATTCTCTTATCGCGCGTCTCGGGTATCGGAAGATTATACGTCCCCGTACCTTTCACTCCCGTCGCGCAGCGACACTCAATTCAAATCCCCAATAGGTCGTCGTACGTCCCATTTTCATCCAAACTATCCGTCAACTATCCATCCATCGCGGCGAGATCAAAACAGCTGCATTGCACGATGCATCGAGACAGGCGCGCGCGAACCTCGCGAGACAGAGAGAGTGAGAGAGAGAGAGAGAGAAAGAGAGCCGCGACGAGTGAGTCAGTACATACACTGGGGCACAATCAACACAAGGAGCCACACCAAAAAGAAACACAAAGCGAAAAAGCAAAGCTGCAGAACGAGAAGGAGAGGTAGACTGACTCTGGGCGAATACATGAGAGCGTGTCCTGCTGTCAAAGTGTGCAACCGCCGACTGAGACCGATCGCCTCGCATGCGATTCGCAATTGGCAATAATTCGCGCGTGCCGATCGACCTAAGGAGAGACGACGTTGGTCACGCCGATGCTGCTGCTGCTGCTGCTGCAGCCTCGCTTTTAATCGACTCTGTGAATACGCACACGCACGCACACGAGCAAAAGAGAGAGAGAGAGAGAGAGAGAGAGAGACTTCCGAGTTCCGATTAAGGGATTGACCCTGAGAGAGCGGAGTGCGTGTATCTGCAGCAGTGCAGCTCGCGCGCGTCGAACAAAGAAGCGAAATTAAAAGTGCGCGCCGTGGCAGATAAGCGCGACCGCAGCGACAGCCTATATGCACTTGTGTATATGCGGCGGCAGCAGCAGCTGAGCGCCAATTGATCGGCTCGCGAGATTGGAAATTATTGCGAACACAAGCCGATGGAGCAACGTCTCTCGCTCGCTCGCTCACTGCTGCTTCTTATTCTTATTCTTCTCGCCGTCAGGGCGAATGACATTTAAGACCTATGCGCCATCACGAGTCCTATAAGAGAAATCCAATGCGAGAGAGTGAATGCAGAGATCGATTCTATTTCAATGCGGATCTCCGATGTTTTCAAAACGAGACGCCCCCGCTGCTGTCTGCACCGTTAGCGCGAAAATGCGATGTGTCGTGTATCGACGTGTGATGTCTACGGCCACTGCGACCATGTTACTACCCCTCCTCGTCTTGGATTTCATTCAAGAAATTCATTTATCGGAGGTGTTTGCGGTGCGAATCGATCAATTGGGTCTATTTATATGAAACGAATTGTTTGATGTCTCGTAAAAAGCTGTGAAGTATCGAGGAAAGTTAATATTTCAAGTCGTAGGTGGATCCTTGGAAAAAGTGACTGGGAGAGCATATAATAGGAAATTTGATGAAGAAACTCGCAACATCACATATTTCTTTATCACAATTGTTACCTATATCCCACGCTATATATATTCTTTATTTTTTTCAAAAATAGTATTTATGCAATTTTTAGAGAATAATTATATAAACTATAAATATATATATATATATATGCAAATAACTTTAAGCTTTTTACACCGCGAACTAACTGTTCCCAGCCCATGCGATGAAATTTCGCGCACCCTGGCTAGTCACTAGCTCTGGAAGCCAGTTACTAAAACCTTAATTCTAATGACCAATGAGTCGCATTTTACATTATTTATTTTTATTGACAATTTTTCTTATAATGCTTTTATCACACGAGGAACTTTAAGCTTACAAACCCGTTGTGACTCCGGGAATAAAGAAAAAATGAAAATCTATAAGGAAATTACAATTCCAGATATATTTATAAATAATTTGAAGATACATACTAATATAGAGTATTCGATATTGCCAAGGAAACCTATTATAAACATTATGTTATATTGTTATAGATTTTCATTCAAATAAACAATGAAAATGCTACGATATCGATCGATGTAGTATTATGTAGATGTAGTTTCTTGTACTTTTTTTCTTTGCATGTGAACGAAAATCGATTAAGGAGGGTCTTTTATGGCTTTGGTTGTTAAGATAATCACTATTTTACAAAATGTTTCTGAATAAGTGAATTTTTTTAGTATAAAACGTATTTTGTAAATTATTATATACAATAACATGATTTTATACTTGATGAATTTGACATACGCTTCATGATATTTTCTTCCAGAAACTTGTATTTTTTTTTTATATAATACGAAATATAAAATTTTTTTCAATCATATGGAAACATAGTGTTGTTCACTCTAAAATTTTCAAAGCTAAATGTTTGAAAATGTCTAACAAATTTTTTTGCTTAAAATTATTACACAAAAGTGCATTAATTTGTTCCTTATTCTGATTAAATTAATGTAACCTCATAAGAGAGCTAACAAAATTGTGCATTTTAAAAATTCAATATATTTTACTGAAATTGAAGGGAACGAAATATTTAATTGTTATTTAAAAAAAAATTAGGAAACAAAAGAGGAATACTTAATTGATGACTGATATATTATTTTTCATTTTGTGAAAGACTCTCCTTAAGTTTGCGTGTTTTAAGTCTATTAAATTATAAGTAAAAGAGTAATATTACGAGAAAAGAATATAATAAACAATATTTTAATATAGTCTTAATCATAATAATAATACTTTTTGCGTCTACGGTAAATGCGATATTTAGATATTAAATGTGCACAGAAAAAGTCTATGAAATTAGAACTTCATCAATTTATATTTAATTACTTTTTAAACAAATTGTAAAACTAATGTTCTTCATTTATAGATTACATTATGGTCATTGATATTTACAAATATGCGTGTTCAGAATCAGTACTGAAGTCTTAATAATATGAGTTAAGTGCTATACACCCATTTTTTTCTAATCTTTTCATAATTTTTCACATAACTCTAGCCAGTGGGGCTTTTGGCAGCTTACAGTGTAAGCATGTGAAATGCAGAAATATTTTCGTAGATGTATTTCACAGTAGTGAACATTATTCATACTAAAGAATAAAGAAGCAATTCAATTCAAGGAGACTGAGCTTAGTTTTGGAAAACTATTTATATGAAACAAAGTAGTACAATAAATTTTAATTATTACACACAAAATATCTTTCGCATTTTGGGTTATTTAGTTTACTAAGTTAGTTTATAAGTCTTTCATGTGCCAGTCTATGTACAGGTAACTGTGTTACCTCTATGGGATTTTACCTATGTAAAATTTTTTTTCTGATCAATAAATATTATTATTATTATTATTATTATTATTATTATTATTATTATTAAATCTTTATATCTTTCTAGATATATATTATATGAGATACTAAAGCAATTAAAAATTTTGGCATCTTTATAAAGTGTAACATGATAATCATAAATTCATGCTTTAAAAAGTTAATTTTTCTTCTCTATGTTTGTAGGACATAAATCGAAGTGAATTAGAAATTGAAAGTTTGTAAATAATATAAGAACAGTCATATTAAAGAACCTATTGTTACGTTCCTACTGTGCAAACTTAGTTTTTAAACTGTATTTTCAAAGCTTTAAATGTAAAGTTTTGCGCGTAGAAAACGACGTTTGAGCATAGAAAATTCACTTTTTAAATATTATTCAAAATAAATTATCGATTTTAAAACAATAGAATATTCATGAATAATTATCTTATAGTAAATAATAATAATATTTATAAAAAATACTCTATTAAACTTCTGCTCGATAATTCTTTAAATTCTTGAAAAACAAATTTCACATTCATTAATTTATACCCATTTATATTTATATTTTATACCTATATTAATAAAATTTTTAAAATGGAAATTCTTCCAATAAAAAATTGTTAGGGTGATTTATTTATAGTTATAATAAAAAGCAAGGGCATTGTAATCATCTAAGTATAGTAACTAAGAAATTATTAATTTAAATAAAATTTATTTTTGCATTGTATATAGTAAAGTAATGTTTAATATCACTAATATTATAATATTCATATTTAGTTTTTAAAAGTACTTATTTCAGTGTTCTTCTGTTTTCTTCAATATTAACTTTTAATTCATTTGCATTAAATAATAAAAAGATTTGAAATGACGGTAGCTGTGTACTTTAAAAAGATTTCAAACATTTCTTTAATCATTGTACAGTTATATTCAATTAAAGATAACTATACAAAAAGCAATTAAGCTATAGCAACATTAGTTAAAATTCTTTAATAATTTTTACCAAACTAATTTGAACATCTCAAAACAAACCAATTTAAAAAAAACTAAACAGAGATTTTAAATAAATCCTAAATATTGCAAAATAAGTTATGAAGGTTTCTTATAAACTCTTTTCAAACGAGATGATAAAATAAGTTATAACATATAAAAAAAATAATAAAAACTATAGCAAAGCAAATATTTTGAATTTCCAAGGTACTATTTAGGTAATGAATAAATTAAGGTATTTATCGTTTCTAATAGAAAACCTATTTCATTCTACAGAATTTAATAAATTAAATTAATTTCATAGAATGTATGTTTTACTGTAAATCAATAAACGTTTAAGTTTCTAATAATGCATTAGGTTAAGACAATGACATATTTATGCTTAGGACAATCATTAGTATGCCCAAGACTACAAGTAATTGGCACAAACATTCACCTTACCATTGACAGCAACAAGGCTCATAAAAGCAAAACACATAGAATACCTAATAGTAATAGCAAAAGCTGCTACATTAATATTACTCATGGACACATTTTGCATAAATATGCATGCCAATACGAAGCAAGGCAATCAAATCTTACCACTTTCAGAAATCCAAGAAAATCAAAATAAAACTTTTGACACACGGGAACAATGAAAAACGCAAATACAACGTCATCGTAGCCGTCGTTCAAGAATGCTAGCAACGCAAAGGTTTCATTACAATCTTATTAGACTGACCGAAAAGGTAGAGAGAGACGTAGTGAGAAAAGACATGCGAGCGCATCACAGAAATACACAAAATGAATATTCCGAGAGAAAACGAATGCCCAGACTTATCAAGTCCTGCTGCACACCGTTTATTATTAGACAAAAGGCACACGGTACGCGACGTGTTAACATACATGCAGCCGAAAATTCTAACCTTCAAAAGTGCTTCTGCAGCTCCATTTACACCAACTCGCACAACTCGAGGCTGCCTTCTATCCACTTGAAATTAGATTCTTTTCACCTGCATATCGTTGATCCTTTGCGCACTTGCTTGCGACCTTGAAAATTTTGTTAAATCCTCAGAAGATACTGCTCCAAATTGTATGTCAGGCAGTTTATTCTTCGAGGACGAGACTTGTGTAGTTTCCACATACGAGGGTTGGGGACACGTCTTGCTCCTTCAGCCTTGCGCGTATATTATATGCACTTCGATCACCAAATTTCCAGGTCTTTTCTCTTCCAAAGGTATTGGCATCAAACTAAGAACCGATCCAGCGAGTCCTCATTCTGTATGAATAACTATTGAAAGCTAGAGAAAAGAGTGAAGGAGAGAGGAGAGAAGCGACGCGCCCCCGACTCTACAATCCAAGAACTCCGGTTACTCTGAGGCAGTAGTGGGTACGTGCTATACGTACACTCTCAATTCATACTAATATAAATTCACTGTTTTCTCTCTAACTCCAACGTTGTACGGGATTACCAACATCGTGCGATTTTCCACTCGGTGATTTTAATTTCATATATCGCTCCGTTGCGTCTTTTCCAACTCACTCGAATAAAATTTACAAAAAATCGAGACCAGAGTTGTAGGTACTACATAGGTGCACGCATATCTTTTTTAAAAAAAAGAGATAGACCAAAGCCACGCACAGAATTTATAAAGGGAATAAGTAAAAGGTGTGGGCGCGCGCGCGCGACGAACGTCGACGATTATACTATGGGCAGTAAATTATATATATATATGTATACACGATCGCGAGTCGCGACGTTCGCGACACTCGCGCATGGACACAGTTGCACTTTGCAGCGCACGTTCCGATGTGCTTATACGTTTTATAGGTGTTTTGTATCAGCGAAAAGACGCACAATATACATGTATATTTGTTGGCACTACGTACTATATACTATATATATATCCCTTTCAATGATGTTCCTATATAATGATCTTTATATGGATCCCAGTAACCTTTCTAGTAATATTTTCAGTCATAGTTGGTGTAGGTCTATAGGGACATTACTATTTATCACTATGGAATGTCAAGTTTTCGTATTCGCGGGAAATTCAAACTCATTCTCAAATTCATCAATTTTCATAGATGAGTGAAAATTTCAAAATTTTCACTTTCTTTTTTGATATTTGGATAATTGTTACATTGGAATTGGTTAAAAAATTGACCATTTTGGATAAAATATTCTGTCATGTGTCATATCTGATGTTTATATGTGCGTGCGCGCTTGTGGGCATGTAAACATTCGATTTTCCAGTTTTAAAATTCATTTCATTAGTTTTTGTGTGGAAATCGAGGTGGAAATAGTGCATAGAATTTAGAAGAATTTTCAATAACATACATATGGCTAATTATGGTTAATTCTTAGTTTTTAAAAACCATGTTTGTTTATTCTCTTTCGTACTGTAAGTTTATTTATTTATATTTATAATTTATATTTCGATGGACAGGAAAGTCAACATTTTCCGGGATTTGCATAGGTAATTCAAAATTTTTTAATTATAGATAGAGCGATTTATTCAGAATATGGTAGATAAAACAGTGAGGTCGGTAATAGTTATATACTTTGACATTCTGTTATATCATTACAGTTGTATCCACCCGATGGCGCTATTCTTGAATTCTCGATCAAACATTTTGCATTTGCATTGTACATTACGACCTTATAATTTTTTTGAGGATAAGTAAATTCTTTCTCAATTTTTAAGATTTGGGGCTGTCAAACCCTTTGACCTTTATCAACCTAACTGTTTATCGACCGAATCTTGATTAAATAGCTAGAATTACAAAAAGAGATTTAGATAATTCAACGTATTTGTTTAATCAGTAGGTAAAATGAAAGGCAAAAAATAGAAATTAATTTCAATAAACATACAGATAATAAACTTTATTTATATTATTGAGGTAGATATTAATATCACGCTACTACATCGCTTCAATTATAAAACATATAAAGCTACTGTAATTTACAAAATTTAATTGAAATTTTTTATAAAAATACAAAATGTGAATTTTTAGATATAGTGGTTGTAAGGCACAAGTGCCATAAGTTATTTTGTCTTAATATTTTAAAGCATAAGATTGGAATAGTACAAGGACTTTAATTAAGGTACATCAGCTGGATTGCCTATAGGTAATCTGCACAACACTGGTGCGGTTTCGCTACTTATATTAAATTATTTACGAAGTTGTACCTGTTTACTCATTAAATGGGTACCATTTTGCGGGAAGTATCTTACTTGTGTGTTATGGTGACAATAATTATAGGGAAAATCTTTGCCTCGGTCTACTTTTGCTCATAGTGTTAGATCACAGCTGTAATAAGTAGACCCAGTTGAAAAAATCCACCTGAATTTGCAGCTGGAATTTCAGGTGGATATACCCAGAACCTGGATTTTTGCAACTAATTACTAAAGATTGAACTGCACGTAGATTTGATGCTCATATTTGGTGTGTTACCATGCGGATGATAGCACCCAAACTAGGAAATTCAATTTTAATTATATTCGAATTTTTTGTATTTTAATTGAATTTAAAAAAAGTTAAAAAATAGAATATGAAAGCTTCCCTAATAGCACTACACGTCCAAGAACGTCCAAGAAACGTCCGAAGAACGTCATTTTTCAAAAATTTTTCAAAAATGACGTTCTTTGGACGTTTCTTGGACGTTCTTGGACGTGTTGTGCTAATTTCACAGTTAAAGTGTTAATCAACCCATTCTAGCTGGAAACCCAGGTGGATATTTTAGACAGGGGATATAGAATGGTATTAATATATAGCTAAAATTTCTTGCTTATACATACAGACATCGTTTCCGAAGATGATGTTTAATCGATATTCTTTTAATGTGCACTGCAATTACTAAAAGAAATGGAAAAAGCACCATATGTACTTAAAATAAAGCCTGAAAATCTTGGGAATCGAGCCACAACTCAAAGACCATGAATATTATAATATTTGATCCAGTGCTGATCTTTTTCAGCTGATGTCTTTAAATAAGAAATTGTCAAAAAATGATTGTATGATTTTTCGTCTGAGCGATGGCTTAAATCGAATAGGTACTAATTTCGACTACAAATGAAAATTACGAAAATTTATGATAAGAAAGATGATAGTCGTAGATTTTTATAGATCAGGTAGGTAATACGCTGAAATGGTAGCTAAAAGCTTTGGAAAGGTGGTAACTGACAAGATTAGAATAAAATCAAGTCCTTACAGGAAACGTAAAAGATCTACATCATCATTTAGAGCATAAATAGTATAGTATAGTATAGAAAGAAAAAAAACTTAGACAGTCCAGAACCGAGTCAAAGGCGAAGGTGGCAAACACGAGGTTCTGGGTAAGTCAATTTTTCTTCCGTGGTGCATATACTATTTTTTCTCATACCAGCGCCAAAGCTACATCTTTCTCTTCTGGCATTTGGGCGAAAAATGTGTATTTTAGGTCAGAATTAAAAATTGGTCATTAGGTTAAAAATGATTAAAACTGGTTATATTCTAATCACTGGTCGACAATAAAATGACATACACCATAAGAAATGATCACTTTTACCAGGGTAAGAGGAAAAAATATTAAATTGAAAAAAAAATTTTGCTCCATTACATGATGGAAAAGTTGAAACAAATTCATCGAAAATCGGATCTTTCTATACTCGTAAATGTATTAAGCATGGGGAATAATCATCTCGGCCTTTTTTAAAACATTTTCTGTCAAGTCAAATTCACCGTCTGTTTACAAATGATAGTGCAGTGTCGGGATACTCCTAGACCACAATCTAATAAATCGTTGGCAATAGATCGATACTTATAGTTTTTCATAATTATTTGTTATGTTTACCCTAGAAAAGTGTACAAAATCGTATAAAAAAGTATAAAAGTATGCAAAGTGGGTTGGGTTGTTTAGAACATACGAATAAAACTTTTCGTACCTTAATATATCTCTTTATACCAAATAAAAAAATTTTGTACAAAATGCAAAATAGTAATTTTCATTTAACATTACATGAATCTTTTTTTACGCCTATGTACACTTTTGTATACTTTTCACGTTTTATACATTAAGCAATTTAGGAATCTTAATTACCCAGTTTGGTTGTTATCAGAATGGAAACACCTAAATAAAGATATAATCTGTTAAAAAATTAATGTTTTAAAAATTTTTTAGAGAAAAATCCAGTTTCTTTTTCGTAAGAGTTTTCCTTATACGTACATTTTTGTACCTTCTTGTCCATTTTTATGTTTTTTTGTACATTTCTTTATTTATGCTAAGGTAATAACGAATTCTAAAATATTTAAACAAAGTGTCATTTCAATTAAACGTTTTTTTAAAATGTTTTATTATAGATTTCTCCTTACTCAAATTTATTCAATGTTTAAAAATGCTAATCACAACGCGCGAAAGTGCGCTTTTTATTGGCAAGCTTGCGACGAAGCGTAAACGAGGCCTGAGTATATAATTCCAATTAAGGAGGATCCCGACACTAGCCCCGATTAGAATTTTAAGATAAACCTACGATACTTATTCTAATTATTAGTGGGTAAAGAGACGCTAAATTAAGAAAAAAATAGCCCCCATTATAATATAAAATTCACTTGGACCTTTTCAAAAGAGTAACTGTAGATATACTTATCTAAGGTGCGTAAGAAAATGTTGTTCGATAAATCCCGATTCTCCTACTAACAGCTCACCACCTAATACCATGAAAAGTGAAATACGACCCTCTCAATAGTTCCGTAACAGATTATGCAGTGCAAAGCTAACCGCTACCTAGTCAGAGGAGTGGGGAGGCACCTCTAAAGTGTTATTGAGAGGAAGCGGTTACATACTTGAGAGAGGCCTTATTGAAAGAGAGTGTATTTGCACTAAGAGAAACTGTATTTACGTGAACGTGTAAAAGAAACGTTCTATTGGTTTTTATTTTAAATTTTAGAAATCTTTTGTCGGTGTTAGTCTTTGGAATATAGTTTGCAATTCGTACATATATATCAATAGAAAAATGATCATTTGTACGCGTGCAGTCGAGTTCGGTCCGTCGAGAGCGACAAATGTGTATTGCAATAAAGAGAGTTTTTAAGAAAGTTGTCCTCATAGCAATCGGTTTCTGTACCTTTGGAATAATAACCGATAAGTGCTAAATAAAGAATATTTTTAACTGTGAAAAAATTCAAATTTATTCTGTATCATTTAAACAATTGCAAGTTAGTATGGGTGATATTTAGACGTACAAAATTAGTAGATGAGTTTAGAGTACAGTCGGAAAATGTAAGTTCAATGGTGCTTATATAATCGTCTTGGCGTTTTTTGATTGATTTTTGATGCTTTATCTCGCGAAAACGTATGCTTCTCACGTAGAAATAACTTCTTACTCGAAAAGATATCCAACCAGATTTGATGCTTTATTTTTCATATATAAGTATAGTTTGGATTGAGAGCAAGATTTTAATATAAAATTTTTCATATGAAATTCCATATTTATGCAATCTTAAAGCTTAAAGAAGAAAAAATGTTTGTGTGATTTGAAGAGTTTAGAGAGGAATAATGTTTCACGTAAAGTGCAGTACACCCACTGTCAGCTATATCCCTGATATATTATCTTTGTGTATTAATTACAGATGGAGATTGGTTTTGGTGAAATAAGCCTCGTCAAATTTACGTAAACTAGATCAGTAAAGGTTTAAATCGCTTACAATGAAAAGCCCATGGACTTTTTAATGCAGAAGTCCTGTACATTATCAAATCTTAGAATCATGTAACGGAGCGACAGAATAGTTTTATTAATTTACCCATTTTGCTGATATTTTGCAGTTTTGTAACTATTTTACATGACAAGAACTGTTCCTTTACTTCGGGAAATTAATAATAATTCAAAAACAAAAAAAAGGTCTAGATATAAATTAGAAGCATATATTTCTTTGTTAGAAATAGTTATAATGCGTTGATGTATACTTTAGCGAATATTTCCTAAATCACACAAATATTAGACTAATACGCGTCCAACTTCTCCCAATAACACAAATTCCAAATCACCAATACAATGTATATCATAACGATAAAGAATTTCTCCACTATACAGAGCGTGTACTCGTCTCCCCTCCATTATACAACTCGCTATATACGATTCACAACAAGTCCCGCACAGGTATAAAGCGCTATATAAAAAATATGTGCCGTGTATATTTAAGTACTATACGTGTTTATATATATATATATGGTATATGCTCTCTCACCATACTTAACCAGGCCGATATCGCATTGAAAGTTTCGGAATGCCGATGGTTCCGACGGTCCCAAAGCGCCTCCATGCGCACTCTCTGATGCAATTAGCCCTCGTCGTCTTCTCCGTCTTCTTCGTCCTCCTCGTCGTGGTCGTCGTTGCGGGACCCGGGCGTATATCGGCGCGAGTTGTAACCCGCTGCAGGTATAATACACGAGCGAGGCCGATACCAGCTTTGCGCGCGCGCTCATCGACTGATACACGCATATACACACGCGCGCAGCCGTGTGCCAGTGCCCCGAGAGAAAGAGATGCATTCGCGCCCGCGAGAGAGAGAGAGAGAGAGAGAGAGAGAGAGAGAGAGAGGAGGTGAGTGAGTGAGAGGAAGGAGGAAAAGAGAGGAGAACCGCGCCGGGTGCAACACCAGCAGAAGCAGCGAGAGAGAGGAGGGGAAGCTGCTGGTTCCACTTTCTCCCGGGAGTGAAACTTCCGCAAAGTCATCTGAAAGTTCGCGCGGCGGCGGTGAACGCGCGACGATTCGCTGCTGTGGTGCCGCGGTTGCCGCCGCCAATGCGCGAGACACGTAATTGGGTGCGAGCCCCGCGCGCTTGTTTACACTTTCCACATGCGGCACTGTATGCACCGCTCGAACGATTGTTTAATGGGCCTATACATGATGTATATAGCTCTGGGTTATTGTAGTCCGTGCGCGCGGATCGTTCGCCACCGTGACTTTTCGCGCTACTTCCATTGCTTGTGCGGGAGAGATTGGGTCATTGTCGGTGCCGATGATCTGTTTTGTCGAATGATAATGGACCGATGCTGCGTAACGGAATTTGACTCGTGTCTTTATGCCGTATGCGTATATAAGCTAGCACCAGTTGCGTATTGTATAAATGCCGGATGACGTTCGGTATGGAATGTGCTGGATTGGTGCAGCTGCGCATGTACAACTGCTGCTTTTCATTCTTGAATATGGCGCCGGTGAAACATTCGATTAGTACAAGCTGAGATTTATATAAAGTTTTGTAGATAATTTAGATTTATTATAGATTTGTAAGATAAGATTCTTGCACATTTTGTACTTCCGGAATATTTCCAACTTATGTAAAGCTCGGCAATAGGCAGACATAATCTACGCACGCATTCACGATTTGTTTATAAAGCTGAGAAATAATTATTTGTACCATGTGTTAGTCCATACCAATCTTGTGTCCAATCCCAAAACATAAATGGACATTTTATAACAGCTCTTTGAAAAAACCACTGTGAAATCTGTACTAGTTGTAGGGTATAATTATGAAATTAGATGTTGCCCGATGAAATAGAATTAGTAAGTACATGAAGTCATTAACAGTACAAAAAAAAACCTTTGATTTCAACATACTTGACCTATTTCCGCTAAATAATAAATATACGGAAGCAAATGTATGCCGAGTATTGTGAAACCACGGTTTCAAATAAACTTTCGTTTTAACTCTTTTCGACATTTCGGAAAATAATGAAATAACCAATTCATTATGATCCTAAAAATGAAAAAGTCGAATTTATGTATCAATATACCAATGTTTCTAACATTTTCCTTATTCAAATAACAAATTATAAATTCATAGAATATATATAAATAGTATTGGCCTTTCAATATTGAAGGAGTATATTTACTGAAAGAAAGGAAAAAAAAATATTATACTTAGTTTGTTGCAGAATTAAATTATTACAAAATGGAATCAATGAATGTATCAACGATTCGTATGTGCGGTAATCTTTCTTACGTTTATTATAGAGCAGCAATTTTTCGCTATTACGTAATAGGAATATGAGTTGTCATCGTTACCCGAGAAATGAAGTAGTAATGAGCTGAGCTTTCTCGACAGATCCGCTGAGTAAATTTATGATACCAAAAAACACGTAGAAAAAGAATTAAAGAAGTAAAACTGTTTATTATTATGTTTTTACGCTTAAAAAAAGTTCAGTATAATACTTTATTATAGAGATTTTTTTACAATAAAACCATCGCTTTTATTTCTCTATCATTATAGGCATTCACTAAATCATTATCTTTGGGGAAAGTTTAGAAAAACGCACTTAAAGTTGATTAAATAATACAGGAAGCGTATCTAGATACACTAACGAGTATATGTACTCGGGTTTGATAAGACTTTTGCGTGCTGTAACGTAAGCTAAATAAAAGTACTTAATTAATTATAACTGGATTTTTTCTATTTTCTTTTTCACAGAGAAAGAATATACATATTTAATAAAATTTTTTGAAGTTTAATAATAATATAATTCTAGACTTGCTGTACATATTAAAGCGAAAACATTTGCAAATATTTATATAATATACATAAGAAGCGTTTCAGTTCAATTAAGTACAATAAAATCAAACTTAAATTGCAGTTTATTCTTTTTATTGTCACGCAATCCATTTGAATTAGTCACTATACAAATCATTCAACCCAATTAGAGTTTTGCATAAAAAAAAAGGATTTTTTTTTTAAATCGACGAATACACTTGTATAAGAATAGCGAATTATGTTAATATGATGCGTAACGTAAAGCTCTGAAATTGCGAGGCTTCAGTAACCGAAGCAGGAACTGAATTGGAGGTAGAGAGAGAGAGAGAGATGGCGAGTCGAAAAATCAGATCGGCAAAACGTTACGATAATGCAGCGTGGATCGAGGAGGCGAGCGCGTGCGTGCATATGTGCGCCGGGATGAAAGTTGCAGCGGCGGTCAGTCGGACGGTTCCACGCTGCCGCAGAAGCAATAAAGAAAGAGAAAAGAAAAGCAACAGCGGCGACGACGACGACGACGACGACGAGGAGGCAAGGCCTTTATGGTGCAGTGCAAAAGTGAAAAGATTCAATGCGCTCGGACTCGGTCATTCCGTCGCCTGTTCTCGCCGCATCAGCACCTGTATATACGCGACTCGCGACCGTTCAAACGGGCCTGTTTCTTATCTTTTTTCTTTCTTTCTTCCGTACCGTACCGTACCGCGAAACGTGCACGCGAGTTTTACACCCTCGTTTTTTTTTTTTCGCCACCGCCGCCGCAACGATACAACGCGGAAACATGGAAATTTCGTACACAACGGTGGATGGGCCATTGGGCAAGAAGCTCGACAAGATGTTCGGTGTCAAGTACAGTTTTTTGCGGGTCAAGCCAGGGAAATGCCTATTGCCGCCCCAGTACGTCTTTATCGGGCCGAGAATACGTGATTTGGAGATCAGGGAGAACGACGTATGGCTGGTGTCTTATCCGAGAACAGGTGAGACGATTGACAAAACTGATGAAGTAGTTATATATTCGCTTCTTGTGTGCACTGAAATGAAAAGGGTTTTTATTTTTTTATGAAAATTTGACGAAATAATTTGGAATTTCCGGGAGCCTTGAAAAAACATCTTATTTATGTACTGACTTGGTAGAGGACAAAAATGCAAAGCAAGAAGTTGACCATTTTCTGATTCCGTTTTTGACTTGAGATCAAAATTTAGCAAGTAACTGTAGCAATTAATTACTTAAATTTCACTTTCAACGATATATTTAAATCCATATGTATGCATTTATGTGTTTATGTAGAACGATTTAGTCAGTAATTTGGTGCGGTATTATCGAAAAATGTCAGACTATGATCGCTGTAATTTTAACTAGTTTAGAATTTTATTTGATCTAAAATGCATGAAGATTAAGCTTAAAATCAAAAGGTTAACAATAATGAACTATATCTTATGCTATTTTCACTGCAGCATTAAATACAGTTTAAGAGTCCTGCTTAATTGTTAAAATAACATTAATTGAACGCATTTTCTTTTGAAATTTATTGTTTATAATCAGATTATCAATCGCGTTATTTAAAAATGAGAAATTAAAGTACACTTTACTGCATACCTTCGTTTTTTGCCGCTGAGCATGAGCACCAGAAGAAACCAGGTAAACTTCTGTAGTTTCTTGGAGTTATATATTTACGCTCCCATTTATACAAACTTTTACTACGCAATATCAATTTGTTACATTCATTTACTATAACTGTTTTGTGAACTTGGGATTTTATGTCATTTTTAATTGTATAAAATATTAAAAAATATATATAATATATACATATGTATATTTGAGAATAAAAATTTTGTATCTTTTTACGTGTCTAGGGTTTTATGAAAAAAAGCGCCATTCAAAAATATTTAACAACTTTAAAAACATATTCATAAATGATATACAAACTATTATATCCACAAAGGTTTGGTATGCATATAAGCGCTCCAATTTTTTTTCTTTATTTTGTAAATTATTGAAATTACACAAAATTATTTGTAATGTAATGTACCTACTACCATCGTAATCACTAACACATTATATGAAAGTACCTTTGGTTTTAGTATAAAATATAATCTTTTTTTTTTTGAATAACGACGGTTTTCAGAAACATATGCAGGCGGGTTATAGTTTCCAAAAAAAGATAAGGTGAATTTATCAATCACAATATGAACATAAAAATTTTTGTAATAATATCTTTGCGACGTGTCAGAAGCATATGTACATTCCTCTTCAGGCTTAAGGGAGAATTGTTTAACGTATAAAATTACATTTCGTCAATATCAAAAACAAGTATAGTTGAAGATGTAAAACAATCTATACCTAAACTACTCATGACGTTTTCAATGGAAACTGAAGAGGGGAGTACATATACTAACGATACGTCGGAAAAGTATTATTTAAAAAATATTTGCATAATGTGTTCGTTATGATGGATAAAGTCAGCTTACCGTTTTAGGAGAATAATCATGAACTATAGAGTATTCAAAATCTTCTTTTTATCTGTAATTTCAATAGACATGCATTTTCGTATAAAACCTACCATTTACCTACTTTTTATAAATTTATTATGCATTCTTTGAAAAGAACTGAACTTTTACCCTACACTTAAGTTTATTAATAATTTACCGTATGTATTAATATTTTTATGAAAATATCTAAAAAATATTTCAGAGTTTACTGTACTCTTTAGTCAGCATTTTAAAATTTATTTTTAAATTGTAGTATAAGAAGATATTATAATATCTTTTTCGAACATTATCACAAGAGTTACTTTATTACTGCTCTATTATACAGTGAGAAACTTAATTACAATTTAGCATTAATAAATAATACTTATACATAACCACACAACATTTTTGTCTGTTATTGTTATTAGCTATTTTCGTAATTACAGAAATTTGACTTACCGCAGTAATGCGTCGCATCACATTCATAAATCCATACGTTAATTCAAGATTTTGTGCGTCATTTTGATCGAATAAAGTTACGGAATCTAATGCAGTGTTCAATGCACAACATTGTTTTGTATATATAAATTTTTTTGTGCAAACTATAAGTACCATTGATACACAAAATATTAATTTTTCAACATTTAATCTTTTCACCACTAGGAAGTCATTGGGTACAAGAGATGGCATGGCTAATAGGAAATAACATGAACTTTGAAGAGGCTCGAAAGACGCACTTTGTTTTACGAAGTCCACTTTTAGAGTAAGTTAACAAAATTGATACCATTAAAACTTTATCAGTATTTTCTGTTCATTAAAGTGATTCCGAGACATGCCAAGTATTACACACTCACGCTCTTAGTTATTTATTCTTATTGGTTAATACGTGCTATTATAATTTTTAGATCATCGGCCTTAATGGTGAACGGATCGTTTGTTGAATGGTTCGCAAAGTTAGGTGAATCTGTTGAAACTGTTGAGAAATTGCCAAGTCCACGGTACATTAAAACTCACCTACCACTGGATTTACTTCCAAAGCAACTACTCGAGAAAAAACCAAAGGTATTACTTGCTTTTGATTATATACCTATTTCCTCTTTTTAATTATCGTAGAGTATATTACTTTCGATACGATATTTTTCTGCTGTTTGCTGCTTTTAATAAAGAGTTTAATTGCTATAACACTAAAAGTTTTTTAAGCAATTTTTATTTACTTGATAAAGTTTAAAAACCGATAATTATGATTTTTTCCAGATGATCTATATCGCGAGAAATCCGAAAGATATGTGTGTAAGCTTTTATCATTATTGCAGACTGTTTCACGATTTAAGCTGCTCTTTTGAGGAATTTGCCGAGCTCATGGTAAACGATAATGGTAAGCTACAAATTATTATATTAAAGTAATCTTTAAAAAAAAATAATAATGATAACTTTGGAAAAAGTAACTTTAACAATCAAAATATTTTACATTGTAGCGCCTCCGGGACCATTTTGGAATCACGTTTTACCTTTTTGGGAACGGCGTCATCAAGATAATATTCTTTTCTTTACCTATGAAGAAATGAAAGAGGTACAATCTACATCCTTATTATGCGTATTATTTAGTACAGCAATATTTAGAAAGATAAATTTAAGTGAGAATAGGTAGCTCAGTCTTTTTCCGAACTAAATTTTCAAGTTAAAACAAATTATTTTAAGGAAAACACATGAAATTAGTATTATTCCGATTGAAAATATCGAAATTCATTACCCATGGATATATTTTCAATAAATATCTAGATAAAATTAGGATGTAAACATTAACAGAAATCATTACATGTACTTTTACGTTTATAAGTGATGCTGTACCGTTTTACGTTTATAAGTGTTTCCGATTGGAAAAAGTTCCATCCTCTCGATATTTTGAATTAGTAAAAGAGCTACTGAATGTTTACAGTTTTGATAAAGCGTAGATATTGACCATGTTTTAATAAAAGTAAAGACCGCAAATGTAGAACAGTGGGTGCACTATATAAAGCCGTTTATATTTTTTTATTTGCTATTAAATTTTGATGGAATGGCAAATATTGTTAAAAACCATAACATTTAGTTATGATTTTACATAATATATTACCAAATTAAGCATTCACTGAACAATTATTATTTCTAAAAGGACCAAGAGGCGGCCATACGAAAAACAGCGAAATTCTTAAAGAAGAAGTTAACGGATGAACAGATTTCTCAATTAAGCGATCATCTGTCATTCCCTAAAATGGCAGCCAATCCTTCAGTGAATTATGAACAAGTACTAGCTCAGAAAAATGTTTGTCCGAGTGATCCCAACACCAAGTTCATAAGAAAGGGTAAAGTGGGCGACTGGCGGCATTACATGTCTGACGAGCTATCGGAAAAGTTTGACGAATGGACGGACAGGAACCTGAAGGGAACCGGATTGAAATTCATCATGGACGATTTTGAGGATTGAATTTTTGTATTAGTAATACTTTGTTGCCATTGTTGTCACGTCTGTTTTTTTAATTTTTTTATTGATTTTTTTTATATAAATAGTGGTGTAAAGGAGAGATTAACTTTTACTTTGCACTATATAAATGTTACATATGAAGTGCTGATTAATGTTTCATTTTATTTTAAATATGATATTTACCTTACGTATGCATTTCAATCATTCAATTGTAATTTTCACAATAACTGAGAAAGATTTTAAGGAAGTTTACTTGCTACAATCGGCGTCAAAAGCTTAAAGCTTTGTCATGTTGCGGGAGAGAGGGAAATGTTTAGAGGACTGTACCAGCAGGTGCCCGTAAGCTCCTTTCCATTCATTCTTATCTTTCTCGCTCTCATGAATCGTTCGCATATTTTAACAAAACAAATGCTTTATACATTACAATTATTCAAAAACTTTATACATTACAATTAATAAAAAACAAAGATATTTTTTATTATATAATAAAAAATATTTTTGTTCGCATGGCTTGCTATAGGGAATACGTGTTAAAATTCGAAACTTTGAGGAAAGATTCCTCGATTTCAGGAAGGTACAGTTTTTTGAAATTTGAACCAAATGTAAATAATGCTATTTTGAACGTATACAAAAAATTAAAAAAAAAGTCCTCGAAAATGAAATAATACAGTAAATTTCTTTAAAGAATTGCTAAAGAAGAAGAGATATTAAAGAATTTTCAAAAAAATCCTGTTTACCATTTAGTAAATACATGATTTCTAAAATAATGTGTAAAATGAATGTGAAAAAATTCAATTATAGGTAGGTATAGATCAAGTTTAAATTTTAACTGCAAATTAAGTTGAATTCTTATAGTTAAGTCCGATATAGTTAGCTTATGTATAATATATATTTCAGTGAAACTTTTAGTTGATCTGTATTTTTTAAATTATAAATAAATACAAAACTATAAGAATAAATTTTTATAGTACATAAATCTGTATTTGTATAAATCATTTAAGTTAGATTAATGAATAGATTATTGTTTAATAATATCATGTGCTTATATTATCTGTATATTACATGATCTGCAGTTATGGTATAGTAATAAAAAAATAGAAGACAGTTCGCCACATAACGTATAAAACTATCGCTACTCAGGTCCCTCCCTATACAGAAAAAAAAAGAACAGGAACAGGAACATATATAAGAATAACATTAGTTGGTATTTATATATATATGTGAAGAACAGAAAAAGTAGGTCGCTTATTCTTTATATCTATTCCTGTTCTTCGTATATATAGATATATCAGCTAATGTTATTCTTATATTGTTCCTGTTCCTGTAACTTTTTCTTTTTGCCTGTAGCGGCCTTTAATACATAAATTAAGTGTTCCTTAAATCTGTATAGAGTTTAGATTGTTAGGAACCTCAGTGCTATCGGAGCGCCACCTACAGTTTGAATAGCGAAAATTAATAAAAATAGACTTCAAACGGTACGCGGCGCTCCTACAAAATAATAATAACAGTAATAATGATACGGTTCAACTATAAGTTTTATTAAAAATACAAATATTTTTTATTTTATTATATTAATATTTATTATAAAATATAATAAAAAATACAAAAAGCGCTAAGAAAGTATAGTACGTAATATAAATAATAAGCTACAAAATAGGTAAGACAAGAAAAATTATAAGATTTCTTACAATTCTTCTTCAATAAACATAAACATAGATCCAAATTAAATTCAATTTATGGTTGTTTTACGAGTCACTTGTTTATTGATGTTCATAACGATGTTTAGGCGATTATTTTACCACTCTTTTCTAGTCTACATTAATTTTTAATATATGTATATATTATAGTTATATTATTTTAATACTCTAATTTGCGCCATCTGTCCCCTATAATAGTACTATACATTTAATTTCTGTCGGTATTGTCCATACCGTAATTATCATATATTATATACGTTACATTTAGGCCCTATAGCCCTACACACGAAAAAAAGGAACAAATATAAGAAATAAAATTTTTGTTCCTTATATTTGTTCCTGTTCCTTTTTTTCGAACGCAGTGTCTTAGAGAACATAAGTCAAGAACTATATATATCCTATATTTTTTTTCTTCTATATTTTATTTTATTAAGTATAATGTCTTAATATAGTGTCTTCTTTTTTTATTAACTGGATTCCGCTGCATGTGTATATACAAAGGAACGAGTGTTTTGAAGGATGGGTATAAAGATAGGTCATTGCGCTATATAAGGATTCGTTAAAGTTCATTTCCATTAAAATACGTCATTTTCATGAAAACCTATTAATATTCCCGAAAATATTCGACTATTTCAACGTCCCTTTGACAGGCACGGAGGAGCATAGTTATCGACGATTAAGTACAGTTTCGTACTTTTTTCGTTCAGTTTTTAAAATTTTAACATTTTTCGAGTTGAACCCAATTCTTTGTAGTTCACAGAATTGGATTCAACTTGCAAAATGTTAAAGTATTGAAAATTGAGCGAAAAAAGTATGAAACCGTAAACTTCGCAACTATACTCGTCCGGCTTATTCTTAAATCTATAAATTGTTGAATTGGGCCCCTAGAAAAATATAAAAATTTAATTTTCTCCAACTAAGAATGAATATTTGGTAATAAAAGTTACATAAATCGATAAATTTTTTTACGCACACAGCACCCACGGTTGGTTTTATTGTTAATTCATTATTTATAAGAAAATAAATAAAAAAAATTATCGATTAATGTAAATTTTATTAGCAAATATTCATTCTTAGTTATTATAGAAAATTAAATTTTTATATTTTCCCATCACTACATCCCGTACATCTTTAACAATATCTCCGCTACTTTTTCACGCCCACACGTCTTCCTTATCTTGTTTTTCATATTTTCTTATGCTCAATCGATTTTAAAAGTCCAAATTATTAAGTTTAATATCCGGGTCACGGGTGCCAACTTCAAACCGCTTGGCCTAATGGCCTTCGCACGGTAAATGAATGAGGAGTAAGAAGAAATAAGGAGGAATAAAAATAATAATATGAGCTTATTCTTCGTTATTCCGGGCTATTCCTTCTTAAATCTATGAGTCGGTAAACGTAAGTCTAAACAGCAGGAATTCGTATTATTTTAGGAAGTTCATGTTTAATTGTTAATAAAATATTACACATGAACTTTTAACGATAAACGTTTCAATTTATAAATAGAAATATCCAATTATTAATTGTTAATAAAATATTACACATGAACTTTTAATGATAAACGTTTCAATTTATGAACAGAAATATCCAATTATTAATTGTTAATAAAATATTACACATGAACTTTTAACGATAAACGTTTCCATTTATTAACATAATGCAAATTCCAGCTGTTTAAAATTAATATAGTTTCTGTACAAGTATAGATTGGTATAGATTATATTTACCGACTCATAGATTTAAGAAGGAATAACCTGGAGGCTGGAATAAGCTCTTGTTCCTCCTTATTCCTCCTTATTCCTTATTCTTTTAGCGTGCAAAGGCCCTTAGGGCTCGGTCAGCCAAAAGAATGAGGAATAAGGAATAAGAAAATAGCATTGGTTTCTATATCTATATGCATGAGAAATATGAGGAATATGGAGGAATAACTTTTTATTTTTCGTACATATAGATATAGAAACCAATGCTATTTTCTTATTCCTTATTCCTCATTCTTTTGGCTGTCCGAGCCCTTACTGTTGCTATGCACGAGATGAAAATATAACCAATCAGATCACTCCAACTCATTTAATATTTATTCTCCTTTGACAGTGGAAGGGAGAAGGGGGTTCCCTCCCTTACTTCTTCTTCTATTTCCTTTTCCTTGCATCGTTGCCTCAGATTTGCTCGCTGTGCGTCTCGATTCTCGAATTTGCCGGTCTGTACTTGCATATACTTATCTTCACAGTGCAAGCGAAACCAAAATTCTTTTATGCTGAGTGGCATTGAGTGAACTTATCAGAACAATAAATCGCCATTACTGGGTACCTATACTATAAAAAAATGTGAATGTTGTGCTTTGTCTAGATTAGAATTTCTTGTTTCGGATAAATACTTTACATAATATACTTTGGTGCGTAAGGTGTGCGAGCAACAAATTATAAAATGGGAGTACCAAAATTTTTCCGTTTTATTAGTTCAAGATACCCTTGCATCAATAAGATTATAAAAGAATATGAGGTAATGTAATCAATGCATACTTATTTTCTATATAAAATTTATGTAACGAAGGAAAAATTGCAATAATATGTTTAAAATTGTAATGAAGAAAAATCAAATTTACTTATAGGTTAAGTATGTAGCTTATTTTTAATGGTAACTATATAGCGTTCATTAACAATATCATTTGCTAAATATACAAGTATTTATGTAAATATTGAAGATAAACTATAGGTAGTATTTATAGTTACGTTTATAAATTTTAATTAGAAAGATTCAATTTGAAAGCATACACAAATTTCATAAAAAAATTAATAACTTCAAAAATTATTAAGATAAAATTTAAGGTTAATTCTTTTATTGAATGTAATATTAAAATAAGTTATTATGGATTACCTTACAATAACTAAACTGTTATATGATGTTTATTAATATTTCTGTCACTGCAATTTTTTCAAGAAAATCTCAATGTTAGTTAATTTAATATCGCCATAATAAAGTACTTATTAGGTCTTTATTAACGAACCTTTAAATTTTTGTTAAAATCTCAATTTCGATCTGTTATCGGTAGAACCTCCTTAAGTTGAGACACATTATACAGGGTGTAAATCTTTCATGACATGCTATATGCCATTCAAAAGATCGCGAAATTCTAAGAACCACGTATCTTTCTTGTTTTTCGATCTGACAAGTGTCTTTCGAGTTATTAATTGTTGACAGTTTGTAAAATGAGCCAAACAACGGGCAGTTATATATATATATATATATATACAGTGGGTGGTAGATGCGGCAACGAAAGGTGATGGAAAGAAGGAACGCGAAGAGGTGGGGAAAAGCACTGGAGCGTGGAGGGGCTGCAGGGACAATTGAAGCGCTAACTCACACCGCGGCGCGTTTACTTTTTTTAATATTTATTCGATAACCTACTTTATCGAATTATAAAATGAACACTATTAAAAATCCACCATTAAAAAACAACCATAAATTTTCATAATTAAAAAATATAATTTCGCTAATGTCTAGGGATCCAGAAAATTTGGAGAATCTACTAAAAGTGTAGAAATACACATTTAATATTAAAGCTACACTAATCAAGAGAGTAAATAAATAATCCCTACGAAAAAAGTACAGAAATACTGATAAATAAACGATGCATAATAACTTAAATGCTGCGATTAGAAGTGGACTACATTTCCATTTTGTAATAAGTCATTAAATGGTATGAAATTCCTTAGTCTTACCGGTGAGAAACAGTTAATATTTGATTTAAATTATTGACACTATTACAAGTTCGGGTACTGTGCTTTTTAAATAAAGTATTTTCGAAAACATAGGTAGGTGCATTCTGGATATGAAAATACAGACGAATCGTAGATAATTGTTTTAAATATTCATAAATAATTATTCTATCCCACAGATTGAAATATTTCTTTCGGTTTACAAAAAATTTCAGCCTTACGGTCGACGAGCAGCTATATTTTGAAATCATTTTATTTGACTGTTCTTTCTTTCGCTCACGTTTCGGAATTCGGGATATGCTTTTTGAAAAAATGTATTTTCTAAAAACATTTGGTAACCTGTAAAAATAATGAGCACTAAAGGCGAGACGTAGTTAATTGATCAATTTAAATTATATTATTGTTAAATTATAAAATATAAATTTTCAAGCTCTGTTCTTTGAAATAAAGTGTTTTCAAAAATATTAAAAAAGGTATAGAAATATTCTGTTTTGCAGCTATGAATATTCTAGTTGATTATTGGAGACTATCAAGTTACAATATGAGCGGCATGAACTTTATGAAATCATTCAATAAAGTAAAGAAAATTAATTCTTGTCGCTGCAGCTTTTTTGTGCCTTTCTGGTGAATTGCAGGTGTAGGTAACTTGGCATCCAAAATATTTATCGATCATGTTCGTTGATTCTTTTATCGTCAAAGATTAACGAAGTATTATTGTTTACCTAAAATGGTATGGATTTTAATATGACGAATGCTTTAGAAATGCGCCGAATTTCTTTTTAGTATTTTAGTTAGATTAAAATCTTATTTTCTAAACTCTTGAGTTTCAAACAAGTTTCAGCATTTTGGTTATTATGCATCGTTTATTTATCAGTATTTCTGTACTTTCTTTCATAAGTAATATTTACTCTCTTGATTATTGTAGCTTTGTCCCTGCCTGTAAGCGTACACGTGACCGTGAGCGATGATTCGGGGGCCGGGGCCCGGGCCAGTGCCTCTCCCCTGCAGCTGAACCTCTTCGCGCTTCTTCTTTCTACCTTTCGCCGGCACTTCTGCCACCCGCTGTAGTTGTCCGCTGATTGGCTTATTTTACAAACTTTCAAGAATTAATAACTCGTAAACTACTTACTCACTTGTCAGATGGAAAAACGAGAAAGATACGTGGTTGTTAGCTAGAATTTCGCGATCTATCATATAGCATGTGTTATGCAAGACTTGCATCCTGTATATCTGTCGCTGGTGCTCAAAAGAATACTCAGTAAAATATTCCAAAAAAATTTAGGCAGATTCATTGAGTCTTCAGATTCTTTTGTATATTGTTAAAAGTAAAAATTCTTCTTGTTCATTTGAAAAAAATTCTAATCTAGAACACAAAACTTCAAACAATAAGAGTCTTCAAAATTTTCGAAATTCCAAATTTTTTTTATATATTATGTTTTTTTTTTATATTTTAAAAATATACATAGAAATCTAGAAGACTCGAAGAATCACACTGACTTTTTTTTGAATATTTTTCTGAATATTGTTTGACCACTAGTGAGTTGATCGCAGTTTGATATTCCATAGTAACGTGTCCTCAAAATCTCACGGCATCAACTGCATAAGCCACGCTTCAGTATTTGCACATATGGAAGCAATACTAAAACTTTTGAATTGGCTGATAGTTTTATACGTATATTTTATAAATATGACATTGTTAGAAATGTTATCTTTTTCTAGATTCCTGAGTATGACAATCTATATTTGGATATGAATTCCATTGTTCATACGTGTTCCCATCCAGCTGATGCAGATATACATTTTCATATTGGAAAAAAAGAGTTTTCTGATGATGACATTTTTCAAAATGTATCTCGTTATGTTGAAATTATTTTTCAAATTGTTAAGCCTTCAGAATTGATGTTTTTGGCCTTTGATGGAGTAGCACCTAGAGCCAAAATAAATCAACAACGTGCCAATCGATTTCGAGCAGCAAGAAATCTAAATAAATCTCAGATAACAGAGCAAATCCTGAACAATGATGATACACTGTTTGATGCAAATTGTATTACACCAGGAACAGTTTTTATGACAGAACTAATTGCTCACATAAAACATTTTGTTGCATACAAAATATCAACAGATCCTTTATGGCAAAAATGTAGAATTATACTCAGTGGTTCAGAAGTAATATAATTTTTAGCAGTTTAAAGAATTTGGGTCATAACATATTTTATTTATTAAACTTTTCTTTTACAGGTACCAGGAGAAGGTGAACATAAAATTATGCAATTCATTAGATATAATAAGGCTCAACCTAATTATAATCACAATACAAGGCACTGTTTATATAGCCTTGATGCTGATATGATTATTCTTGGATTGTGCATGCATGAACCACACTTTTCACTGTTGCGAGAATGTGCTACGTTTGGAAAAGCAAAAAAAATGGTAACGCCTGAAGAATCTGATTTTCATCTGCTTCATTTATCTTTGATGAGAGAATATTTAGAGTATGAATTTGCATCTATTAAATCAAAATTGAAATTTAATTTCAACATAGAAAATATAATAGATGATTGGGTTCTAATTGGATTTTTAATTGGAAATGATTTCATACCAAACTTGCCAAATTTACATATAGTTCATGGAGCTTTACCTTTATTATATCAAGTCTACATTGAAGTTCTACCAACTTTAGATGGTAATTATATTGTATGTGTAAATAAATACATACACACACATATATCCATATATAAAATATTTAATCTTGTATGTATAAATGAATATACACACAAAATATTTACTTGTATTACTATCAATTTATTTATAGGATACATTAACGAATTCGGAGAGCTACACTTAGACCGTTTTGAAAAATTTATGAAAGCTCTTGCCAAATCTGAAATAAACATACTAGAATTTACTAAGAAGACCACAACCTGCAATCAACGAGAAAATAACATTGATATTGTTGAAAAAGATTTAGAAAAAATTAACATTAATATAAAGTGTGATGATGTTTTAGAAGGCAATGAAATTAAATCAAATGCAGAATATAAATCAGGAGATTCACTTGTTCAGTCCCAAAAGGAAAACTACTATAAAGAGAAGCTGAAATTCAGTGAAATTAATGAGTAAGACAAGTTTATTATCATACATAATATTATTTCAAATAATATAACGGTTGATTTACGAGCCATTTTTTTAACGGGGTCAATGCGACGACGTTTCGACAATTAGATTATCGTTTTTATTAAGTCTAAAATTTTTTTTATGAATTACAATAATTTTACACAAAAACAGATATTTAATTTTACAAAATACAAATCAGAAAATATAGCTTTACAAGGTACCTTTTAACATATTGCACACTGCATATTATATTATTGCACGAACCCGATGCTGGTCTTTTGTTTGTAGTACTTTTTTGTACAAAAAATAATAATAACATAAGTGAAAATTATGATACTTTACAGAGACGGTCAAGAAATTGTAGTGCATGTCTCACCTTGTGCTCTTCTTATTTTTATGTTTAAAAAATAAAAACTTTATAAAAATTATGTTAAAATAATGTATAAGGACAACGGACAAGAGTAAATGGGGCAACAAAAACATTTATCGGTTTTTTTTGCCTAGCGAGGACGAAAGTGCTACTGTCTAAAACCGGTCCCGGGAAAGAATGAAGTACTTTCGGCACACTAGGTAAAAAAAACTATATTTTGTGATTTGTATTTTGTAAAATATAATGTCTGTTTTTATGTAGAATAACTGTAAATTACAAAAAAGCATTTTAGACTTGATAAAGACAATAATCTAATCGTCGAAACGTCATCACATTGATACAAATAAAGAAATAACTCGTAACTCAACCGTTGTATTATTAGGATTTACCTATATACGAATGCTTTGAATCATGTTCATAATATTATTTATTCATTTACAAAATCTTTAGTACTTTTAAACTGAAAATCTAAATTTCATATTTTAGATCAATTGTCAGTGAGCTTGTAGAACAATACGTAAGAGCCATTCAATGGACTTTAAGTTATTACTATCATGGATGTTGTAGTTGGTCATGGTTCTATCCTTACCATTATGCTCCATTTATATCTGATATAAAAAATCTGCAACAAAAAAATATGAATTTTTCTCTGGGAGAACCATTTCTTCCATTACAACATTTGTTAGCGGTTTTACCACCAACAAATAATCATTTATTGCCAAAATCGTTACGTTTTCTAGTAACAAGTTCAAAATCTCCTATAATTGATTTTTATCCTGAAAATTTTGAAATAGACCAGAATGGAAAAAGTAATGAATGGGAGGCAGTAGTTCTACTACCTTTTATTGACGAAATAAAATTAATTGAAGGTAATTTTTTATTTTAATATAAAACATTTTAGAGTACTATATGTGTACAACTTTTACTTTGATTGTGATATTTTAAAAATTATTACTTTAATTCTTTTGGAAATAGCTATGAAGCCTTATAATACATCATTAACTGTAAAAGAACGTAAACGAAACACAAATGGAGCAACTTGTATTTATGTTTATACTGAAAAAAGTTTAGGACAATATGCTGTAGATACAATCTTTGATCAATTTATAAATCATGCTCAACTTGATTATATCAAACCAGTAGACATATTTGTTCCAAAAAATAAAATGGTCAAAGGACTCTGCAAAAACGTTCGTTTTGATCTAAATTTTCCAGGTTTCCCAACATTAAAGCATATTTCACATTCATTTGGGAAGGTAGTAGCTCAGGTTACTATGATTTTTAATTGATTAAATTCTCTGTTAGTCTGACATGCAATTAATAAAATATTGTTTTTTTAGTCTAATACTACAGTTCTTAAACTTTTAACTCAAGTTGAAACACTTGTTCTGAATGTATTACCTAAACCTATATCTACACTGGAGGAAGTAGCAAAAGCTTTATTGGGTCACTCAGTTTACATAAATTGGCCATATCTTAAAGAAGCTTATGTTATAGGAGTAACAGATTTAAAAGAAAAAATATGTCTTCAGAATTTCTGGAAAAGTTATAGCACAGATAATATCATACATGAAACACTATCTGAACCAACACATGCAAGTGAATTGCAATTAGCAGAATTAGTTACAGAAACGTAAGAGAATTTTTTTAGCATATTAATTTATTTTGTAAAGGTATTTATTATTAAATTGACAATGTAAAACTTAAATTTAGATATCGAAAAAGTCTTGCTATTAACATTGGAGAGACAAAATTTTTAGTTTACGTTTTCCCCAAAATGGGTAAACGATATATTTGTGGAAATCTGACAAAAGTACACTTGCAGACAAAATGGAGCTCTATAATTGAGAAGTTTCCTTACCAGCTAATAGTAAAGGAAAAAGAAATACCAAAAGTTACTTTTATATTATATAAATCAGTTGCTGATATATTTTCAGTTTCGAGTTACTGTTTCATGATTGGTCATCCACATTATGGTTCAATGGGAGAAGTAATATTATAATATATTTTTTAAGTATGAAATTTTCATTGACTGAAAGAACGAAAAAATCTTTATATTTTTAAGAATGTAAAAAGTCATATTTCAATTTTGTATAAAATTGTTTTTCTCTTTGTCAGTTTCATAAGTACAATGAAAGATTTATATTTAGTTGATAAATACTATGTATTGTGATGACTATGTTTTAAATTTATTGTTTTGATTTTTGAGAATTAATTAGCATCAAATTTATTTCATACAGGTAAAGAAAGTATTTCCAGGACAGAAATGTGTAGCCGTATCTTTTAAATTAACGGAAGAACCAGATTTTAAATCTTCTAATGAAGATTTTTTTTCTGCTAGTCCTCAGTACATGAGCTCTAAATCCGTTGCTAACAAGTTGAAATTAAGTTCTACTTTAGTCAATAGAATAACTGGCTCTCTGATAGTAACTGAAGAATCTGATGAATCTACATTTTACGATATAGGACTTCGGGTAAAACTCCCAAAATACAATAAAGAGGTATGAAATGTGATAAATAATTGTCTGCTTATCCCTACTGAAAAATCTCTTCTGAGATCTCATGCCATTTTCATTTCATTTTTTTTATTTTTTTGCAGGTTTTAAAACATTTTTAGTCGATTAATGACTATTTTTTAAAATTGCGAAATTATAAAAGTTATAAAAAATTTTGACTTTAAATTTTTATTCGTTTTTTCAAAAATTTTGTGAGTTCGAATTTTTCAAAAATAGTCATTAATCGACTAAGATTAGTTTAAAACATGCAAAAGAGCAAAAAAATCATTACATGATTTTTTGAAATGAGATCTCAGGTGAGATTTTTCAGTAGGGATATTATTATTTAGGGTCTTAATATATTCAATTGTATTTTAGTTATGTGGATATACAAAGAAGAAAAACCATTATTGGTCTTATAGCAATAAAGTTACTCTTTTATTACAAGATTATATGGAGAAATTTCCTAATGTTTTTGTGAACATATATAAAAATCTAAATTCAAGTACATTCACAGTATCAGATATTTTTCCAGAAGGGTAAATATATTATTTTATTTATGGATCGCCCTACTTACGTGTATATAAGAATGAAAGAATTATTGATCTTTTTTAGATTAGAGACATTAAAGTGTGTTAAATCCTGGCTGGCTGAACAAGAAGTTTCGTATACAACATTTTTAGAATGTGGCACTAAAACCTTAGGTTTTAATGGAGTATCAAAGCTGGATAAACTGATTACAGATTTTACTTTAGTGGAGCAAGATCCCAAGGTTACAGAAACAAAAGTTCCTTCTCAATTATTATTTAAGCCTGGAATGACTGTAGGTTTGGTACCACCTGATATAAAAGCGCAACACTTACTACTTGATAGAATTATTTGTACTAGAGGAAATTTCACAGTTCCACTTGGGCTTAAGGGAACTATAATAGGTATTCAAGAGAAGGAAGATAAATGGAAAAACATTTATGAAATTCTTTTCGATTCATCATTCACAGGTCATACATAAATCTAATATGTTAGCTTATAAAAAATGTTGATATTATTGATTAAGTTAAAAATAAATTAATATTTTAAAATTTTTTTATTTAGGTGGCTTAACCTTGTACGGAAGTTCTGAGCATAAATGTTACAGGCTTACAACCGCCGATTTCATTAATATTAGTTTTGGCCAAAGAGAAATATGTTCAAAGCCTAGAAATAATAAACAGAAAAATGAACACGAACATAATGAAATCAGGCCATCCGAAACTGTGACAGAATCGACAGATGCACCAAACACAAAACTGGATGAAGGAGAGATGTCCAAGAATGTTAATTTAAAAATATCTTGCAATGATCAAATTATTCTACCAAAAAGAACAATATCTAAGAATACTGCTTCAAAAAAATCCAGCCAAAATAGAACTAGACCATCTAAATCTGTAACTTTCTCAACAGATACAGCCAACAAAAATGTGGATGAAGGAAAGCTATCTAAGAATGCTGCTTCCAAAAAGTCTAGCCAGAATAAAACCAGACCATCTAAAACTGTGACTTCATTAACAAGTACGAAAGAAAGAATTGTGGATAAAGAAGAGATATGTAATAATGTTGATTCAAAAATATCTTGCAACAACGAAATCATCGTTGTACCGAAAAGTGTAACAGAAATAGTGAATAAATTTTGCAAAAATCTGGGAAAAGGAAAGCTATCTAAGAATGTTGCTTCCAAAAAATCTAGCCAAAATAAAACCAGACCATCTAAAACTGTGACTTCATCAACAGATACGAAAGAAAAAAATGTGAATAAAAAAGGGATATGTGATAATGTTGATCCAAAAATATCTTGCAACAACGAAATCATCGTTGTACCGAAAAGTTTAACAGAAATAGTGGATAAATTGTGCAAAAGTCTGGAAATAGGAAAGATATCTAACAATGCTGTTTTCAAAAAATCTAGCCAAAATAAAACCATACCATGTAAAACTGTGAGTTCATTAACAGATACGAAAGAAAGAAATGTGGATAAAGAAGAAATATGTGATAATGTTGATCCAAAAATATCTTGCAACAACGAAATCATCCTTGTACCGAAAAGTATAACAGAAATAGTAGATAAATTTTACAAAAGTCTGGAAAAAGGAAGGATATCTAAGAAGGCTGCTTCAAAAAAATCTATCCAAAATAACATCAGACCATCGAAAACTAAGACTTCGTCAACAGATACAGCCATTAGAAATGTGAATAAAAAAAGGAAATATAAGAATGATGCTTCTAAAAGACCTGACAATAATGGAACCAGACCATAAAAAACTGTAACAGCAATGTATCAATAGATATTTCTTTTAAAGTCATCAGAAATGTACATATAAAAGTAATATATGAATACGTTTGTTCAAAGAAATCTTCCAATACGAATTCTATAAAGTAGAAATCTTATGAAGTACAAGATATAAGATATATATAATCTTTCGTGATGAACAGGTAACTGTTTGAAATTAAAGTTATATTTTTAATAGATTAATGCTCCCTGGTATAAGACACATTGCCCTATTTTGGGCATGACTCATAAGCCCTAACACGAAAGCCGTACTAAAGTATATCAAGCTTTAGAGAGTTATATTGATTTCTATTGTCTAATAGAATTGATTCTATTTTCAAAATAGAGATTTAAAATATTTAATCCTTAGGGAAACTTGTAAATATAACTCTTTAAAGATTGCAAATTAAAATAGACATATACGTCATATATGATTAGTAAATTAAGTCCCCAGCGATATATGTATATTATCATCTTTAACTTGCAAACAATAGTAACGCAGTAAAGAGAGATGATTCTTTTTACAAAATACTACTTATTTTTAAATCCATATAACTATGTAGTTTACTAAGGTCCTATGTGGGCAGAATTAACTATGCATGAGTTTCCTTTTTTCATTTCATTAAGTAAGCCAGAGAGTTTGACGTAATTTTATAAACAAATTTATAAACGTAATTATGTAAAAGTATGTTTATAAAACTAATGAATATTAAGATCTGAGAATTATTTATATATATTTAATAGTTAACCTATATCATTTTATACATCTCGTTCATGTTATATTCTAGCGTATTATTTTATGTGTAATTTACTACGCAATGTTAGATACATTTACAATTCATATTTACAACTGATAAACAAAAATTTGTAAATCATGTTAAAATTGAAATAAAAATGTTTGCTAAATAAACTATACGTACAATGAAGATGTATATTTTACACCTACTACCCTATTGGAAATAGAAAACGTACAAAATCGTACGGTAATGTATAGAAACGTACAGAGACGTACCGTTCGGTACTGTACATCTCGAATTTGGACACTTTGTTCGCTTTAGTATGCCTCTGTACGTTTTTGTACGCTTTTCTACGTTTCTGTACGTTTTTGTACGTTTGTGTACGTTTTATAAACTCCTTCAATACCGTAATCACATTCGAGAAGAGTTAATTTAGAAAATATACTAAAACGTACAAAATAGTACGGAAACGTACGCAAATGTACACAGATGTACAGAAAGGTACCGATACTTAAGTGTAGTATATTTAGTTACCTTTCTGTACGTTTTTGTGCGTTTCTGTACGTTTCATAAACTCCTTCAATACCTTAATCAGATTTGAGAAGAGTTAATTTAAAAAATTTTATATATTATTCATGTATTATACTGTGTTATTAT
>UELU01143062.1:40288-58726 GCA_900490025.1 Megastigmus dorsalis | reverse complement strand
TATAAAATAAAATGTGTTCTCAGCTAAATTCTTCTTGTGCATATTGATAGCAGATGCTATAAACTAATAAAATAATTCTTTAGAATAAAAAAAACTGCTGTAAATAAAAGGATATAGCGGTCATAGCTTAAGTGACTCCCAATACCCCAGTCTACCCTACTTGTCTAGCCCTGAAGATGACGATACACGAAATGATTGAAACGTTGGCAAAAATTTAAATAAATTGGCTCGTCAAAATCAAGATTGGTGTTGTTGTTTTACTTAGTTATAAATAATTCAACTCGGACTAGAATCATCTGTTTGCACCCTATCAGCGTATACTTAATATAAACATCTTTTTAGACTCTAAATGATAGTGCAATTTTCGTACATCTTACTTGCAGTTTTAATGGAGGCACGTGTTGGGATCCTCCTTCAATGAACATGTACTTTAATTTTCAGTAACTTAATTTTTCAGATGCATTAAATTTCATGTAAGTCTGTATTTCTTTTAAGCTTACATACATTAAACTACTTTCATGTATGTAATGGAAGCTGTAGCTCTATTACTGTAGATTAAAAGTTCACAAATTTTGAACAGTGTATTAAAACTTAATAGTTTATTAAATGTATTTTATTTTTTAAAATGTATGGTAATTATCAGTATTAATTAAATTATACTTTTATATATATGTATTGTACATTTGCTATTCTATTACTGTATAAACTGAAATAAATATATAAAAATCCATACACTCTACTTACTCATATCAATCAGATTTCCAACTCTGACGTATAGGTATGCTTGAACTCGAAGAAGAAACACGAAGCGATATATGAACGTCAACACACGAAACGCGTTACTCGCCAATTTAACAAATTTTCGCTCTGACTTTATCGGGCATTTTTTTACTTTACATCCATCTGGAATAGCGTATGTGAATCAACTTTAATTCGCGCAAGTACGCGCGAGTAACGGGGCCGAAAAACTAAGTGGTTCCAGCCGATTAACTCGTCTTGTGATTGGTCAGACAAAAGACTGCGTACAAGAGAGACAGATGGAGACGTGGAGAAAGAGAGAGAGAGAGAGAGAGAGAGAAAGAGAGAGAGGAAGAGAAAGCTAGGGGAAAGAGAGAAGAAAGAAAGGTAGAGGGGCGATACACGCGCAGGAGGATAGAGTGAGAGAGAAGCCGAGCGATTAAGAGAGAATGAAAAAGAGAAAGGGAGAGGGTTAGAAAAAGAAAAGAGCAGACGACGTCGGAGGGTTAGGATCTCATCAGTCTTGCTTATCCCCGGCGAAGGCAGCTACAGATCGGCTCAAACGCCGCCTCACTCCATTATTCCTGTCACGGTCAAACGACTCGGTTACCTGCTATCTCGCACTTCCGACGAGCAGCCATCTACCACGCGGGGATTCCTCGCGTAATTGGACTTCCAGATTAAAGGTTTGCGTTCTTGCGTCATAACCCCCCAGCTCTCTCTCTCTCTCTCTCTCTCTCTCTATCTCCTGCTCGTGGCTGTACCACTATAATTCCCCATTTCCCCCCAAACCCCTCTCTGCGCCTATTATTCCCTTTAGACTTTTACTTTGTAGATGCTTTGCTAAGTGATTTAGATATTCCGTGTTGCTCCGATAGATTTCCATTGCTCTTTCTCTCTCTCCCTCTCTCCCTCTCTCTCTCTAACACCTGATCAACTCAGCTGCCTAACTATTTTGCTAAATTCTATACCTAGTTCTAGTTCTATAGAGTACAATATTCTCTTTGGTAAAGGTATATAGGATTCTACTAGTTATAAATTATGAGTTTATTTATATTGAAGGGAATTATAAAAATGAAATATTTATGAGAGAGTTGGCTAGTTGGCTACTTATCGATTCTCAAGTAAAATTTGAGAAGAATAATTAATTGCTTGGACTATTTTACGTTATACGAGATTTTAATCCTCTCGCGCATATGAAAACAAGTTAACTCGTGTATCATACATGAACGATTACAATAAAAATGTTTAGCATCTTTCAAAAAACAAAAGCTTTAATCATACTTTGGAAAATGTTTGCAGATACTTATAAAGTCATGACAGCCATCAATCGCTAAAATTTGGAAACTAACTATGTCGGTTTCCAAATTTATAAGACTTTATGGTGAACTGATTCGACGGTTGTCATGATTTTGTAGGTATCACAAAAGATAGGAAATATATAAGTAAACTATATATGGAAAGATTCATTGGCTGAAATATAATATCTAGTAGGCTCAAGAAATACAAGCTATTCAAATTTTTTATACTTTTCTTGCGATATTTTAAGAAACGTTAGTGTGCAAAAGTACTTGTAACATATATGCATACTAACAGGATTATGCACTGAGTATGGTCGAGCCGCCTCAAAATGAGACAAGACACGTGTTTGAACCCTAAATGAATCAACTGTCGTGGAATCTGAACTAACGAAGACAGCGGCTCTTAGTTCCCACATCGTGGAATTTGATAAACTTCAAAAATGATTATTTCCGTTATCCAGAAATATATTGAAAACTTGGAATTATGCTTAATATATTTTGGTATAGAATAATAAAGTGATCTAGTGTGTACTTTAAAATGTGGTTTATTTTCATACATAAATTTTTAAGTCGAAACTTATTATAAGTTTATTGCGGACAAGATTCATAAATAAATCATCGAAAAAGTGAGATTCCTGAAAAAAATCAACTACTTGCACTCTTGGGAAATTGAGATATTCCACAGAATGCACGATCAATACCTCTATTTACAACGCATTCTGACTTTATTCCGATCTCATGTACTAATTGTATACATGGATATGTAGAATATAGAAACTTACGGTCGTACATCTTATGAAATAATATTTTAAATAAGGATTAAATAATTTGCTTCTTTAAATTATAAATGCTTATTATTTTTTAGTGAAAATATTTTCAATTCTCAAATTTAATATATCTATAATATATGAAAATCCAAGATAACTATATTTATATATCTCACATAATTTTTCCTATAAATCGTAGTATTCGTCGCAATACAACCTAAATAATAGTATATTTCCATACTAATGCGATAAAGTGATTTTACCCTCGTGTGAGCGTACACACGAGCAAAGCAAGTGAGAAGGTCACACGAGGGTGAAATCTATGTCTCGCTGATGGAACCGTATTCTATCACACAACGTGTGATAAGCTTAATTTAACGTATGCCTTTTTACTTTCGAGTGCTATAAATGAGATTTATAAAACCAAACTTCAAATACTGTATGTTGTTGGTTTACCATAATAATATATGCAGCTGAATTACTCTGCTTCATTTATCGTGTATGTCTATGTGTAATGCACATGTATTATATATGATTATTATGGATATCTATGATAAAGCTTTTGTCCGCTAATAGGCTACAATATATTAGTTGGTACAAATATCGAGTACATTTTCTAATTAGGCATAATTCGTAATTTTTCGTATCTTATCCTAAATTATCTTGTTTATCAAAATTGGTGTCTCGTATTAGTAAAAAATGGATCTATTTGATCCAACGCTAAATCCGACAGTACCTTGTATACAGGAGAAAAATAAAACAACATAGTATTTATATAATATGTACTTTGATCCAGTATCGATTAATTAGCGTTTTTAAAAATTCTGTCCCGAGAAACAAAAAAAAAAAAAGGAAGTAGATTTTCTCATCTTCATTTTTCACGAAAGGAAATTATTCGTGACTCTATTAATTTTTTTTTATTTACCCTTGTCACTTTCAAGCTTTGTTTGCGAAAGATGTAGAGCGCAGCATTTACGAGCGAGCTTGAGCTTAGAATGCAGCGTGAACCTATAGACGCTTTGTAATGCATGTGCATAATAGCATTAATACGGAGAACATAGCTAGACGCAACACTGAGCATGCGAGAGTAAGTCGGATCTGAATGGATTATCAAATAACCTTGTTCTAGAATTACTCATCTGACCCGACATTCGCTAAATTGTAAATGTTTATATATTTCCTGACCGTCGTGGTGTAATCTAGTCGATTTATATATAGAGTCTGATTGAATATATTTAAATACCTTTGTGCAAAAATATTGCATTTATTTTATAAATATGCATCTTCATTTTCACTAAAACGATATTTAACAAAAGAATTAGGTACAAGTAATTTATAATTCGTAAGTAAGTTTAAATAGTTAAATATAAATAGATGCGTTATGAAAGAAAGAGAATATCCATTGGCACTCAATTCCAATGAATTTTTATACATGTAAAAAATCAAATAATACTCGAAGCTGTTACAGAATATTTTGTCTATTATACATATATATATGCATATCTGTATATTCTAAAGTGCTTATCCTCGACAATATCGTTACAATTGAAAAAAAATTTTCTACTTTGTGACTCGAAGGAAAATCTTTTGTAAAAATTTTACTTTAACCATTTAATTAATGTTTGATGAATAGAATCACTTTACCATAATTTGTCCATCAACGAACGGTAAAGTTTCTTTTTTTGTTTATCAAGAACCGTTGGAATGAAATTAGAATTTGGTTTACTGCTTAATTACATCTCCAACTGCATCTTACTTTATAGAGAAAAATCTATTTTTGTCCGAATTCTATGAAAACCATATAACAATATGTCAAACTGGTGTTACAGATATTAATAATTTCCAAGCAAGAGGTCAAATTTAGTATCGAAAAAAGTATCACGAAAATCTGGCGTTTCTTCCAATAAGCTTCTCCTTCAACGCGTCTGTGTAAATACACATAGTAATCAACTGAAACTTGGGTTTATTCATACTCTTATATAAAAACGAAGCGAGAGGTCGGCGGCACAGAGTATTTTTCCAAACAAACAAGCTCCGCCATAAGCGCCCGAACGCAAGTGCATTTGCCTAGGTCGGCGTAGTCGGTTGCGCGGCCCCCACCCGGACCCCTTGATTTAATTAAACTTTCATATCCGGCCTTACGCAGCACCTCGAGAAAGTAAAATCTGCGCTGAAAATATTGGAGTATAAACGCGCTCGCGCCACTCCTCCGCAACGGAATGCGCGTCTCGAGCGAGCGCCCGGCGAGTATAAGGATCGAGCAGACCGAGAGAGCAGACCGAGAGAGCAGACCGAAGTTTCCTCGGCTTAATCATTTTTTTTTCTCCCAGAGTGATTGCCGTCTTTTCACGCGCGACCGAGCTAATTTCTCAGCGTCTGCAGGTGGAGGGGGTGGAGAAGGAGGAGAGCCGTTCACGCGTTCGGTGCCGGTGCCGCCGCACCGCCGTGACTGCTGTTGCGGTGCTCGCGCCTCCACGAGCGTACTTCGGTTCCTGCTCGACGAGCTGGAAGCTCCGTCAACGTCTTTTCGATTTGTCAGGCTTGCGGCAAACGCGTGCAGCAAGAGAGCTCCGGTTCTCGCTCTTCGTCGGCACATATATATACAACGTCGCGGCTCCTCGTGCCGGATTGCTACCTCTGCTATACCCGGTTCCTCTATATGTATATACCGTAGTCCTTCCCCCCCCTAGCTTCCCCTTGGTTACGCGTTTTTGTGCCTCTCCTTCTCGATAGTTGCCTCGAAGGTTTAAGGCGTTAATTGCGGCAATTTGAGCGGCTCTATGGCCACGAAACTCGAGGTCGATTATCTCGCCGCTTGCTTAATAAATACCCCTTTATAGAGTTTTCGCGCGCAGTAACTCTTACAAATACGGTCGCCTTATCCCGTGTGTATATTAAGACTCGAAGTGCTCTGCACCAGCAGCACACCAACACCAGTCTGCCTACAGACACTTACATAAGCTAAAGCGAACTTCCCGTTAGTTAGGTTTGTTGACACCTTTGCTGCTGGCTGATTTCAGTCCCTCTCGCGCGCTCTAGCTAGTTATCGCGTTAATCATTGCCGCTTTACTCCCTAGGCTTTTCACTCATTATAGCTACGCAATTAGCAGCATCCTACAGCTCTCTCTCTCTCTCTCTCTCTCTCTCTCTACAGCTTGTGAGCTATGCTGACCTCTCTCCTCTTTGCAATTAATTCTTCGCACCAAACATTAAATCTCTCTCTCTCTCCCTCTCTCTGCATGCAGTCAAATCATCACTCGAAAGATATTATTAATCTCTTGCAATTTATTAATTTTTCTAATGTATAATGTACCTACTTATGCTGTCTTTAGCCCAACGCTCGCTTAAAGTTTTGAAATTTATGTATGACTCGAGTAAAGAAGATATTATATAATCAATGAACATAGTCGGACGCAAAAAGTTTCTAAATGTAAATTATCTCGAAAATTAGCTGGCTGCTTAAAACTGAGGGTAAAGTTCCCTGCGCGCGAGCAACTTTGGAAATAATAGTTTGGTATATATTTTCTTGTAAGTTTTAATCTTCTAAATAAAAGTGCCGTTTGTTTATTTAACGTCTGTTTTCATTAAGCGAGCACGGCAAAAGCTTCGGCTAATAGCCGGAAAAAAATGTAATCACCCGACACGAATTAAATTAATCCTGCTGTGCTGCACATAAGTCTCAGTGTTTTTAATGGTTTCGGCGGAAAGTTTCATTTAAAGTACACACTCACGCGCTCCGGGTACGACGACGACGACGACTACGACGAGGACGGACGAGACGACGTATCTCTTTTTCACTGGACGACGAATACGACCGCGAAAATTCGAGGCACGTCTCGGTGCGGTATTTAATTCGCGGGGCTGGGTTACGTCGGACAGTCGTATCCGTTTGCGAGTGAAAGAGAGAGACAGAGAGAGAGAGAAAGAGTGTGTGTGTGTGTGTGTGTGTGTGTGTGTGTGTGTGTGTGTGTGTGTGTGCAAAGAAACTGAAAGAAAAAAAGAGTAAAAAGAAGAGTCGGAATAAGGGACAGGAGCGCGCGAGCAAAAGAAAGTTTGTTTGCAAGTGGAATAAGAGAGGCGAGAGACGGCGAGAGACGGTGGGAGCTGCTGCTGGGAGGACGCAAAAAGGAAGGGAGAAGGGAGGAGAGAAAAAAAAATGAGAGACAACCTGCTTACAAATCACGGCAGGATATAGAGGAGCCTAGTCCTAGCAAGTTTAATTGGCTGCTAAGCTCGCAATTCCACTTGGCCCATCGTTACATCAGTCACTTTCAGCCTTTCTTGCGCGCGGGGCGAGCCGCAGCCCTCCTCTACTCTGCCGCCGCGACGATACGGTGTGAGCGAGTCGTTTTGCGGCCTGCAGCTGAGCGGCTTTACTCCACTGTATATACGATCGCTCGCGCGAAACCCGATGAAGAGATAAAACGTGGCCTCGTGCGTGCGTTGCGTCTTGGAGCATGCGGAGCGCCCGGGATGCGAAAACTCGTGGGCTCGCGCACCCCGCGGCTACTCAACTTCGGACAAACTTTCTACAAATTGTTCAAATATTCGTATTGATAAAAAGTTCTCGCGCACATTTCTACCGCAAAAGTTTAATTCAATCCAAGCTTTGACAACGGCGCGAAATAACAAATTAGCGCGACATTATTTTTGAGTGCAGCCCGCGCGACGCTCTGCCTCAATGTGTGGTGAGTTTGTGAAGAGAACTACAGATATGCGTGCTATCGAGTCGTTTTTTTTTCCTGTTCAATTTGAATATGCCTTAAAAGATACTATTTTATTTAATATATTTTGAACTTTTTAAACAATCTCTTAAATAATATGAAAATATAAAGGTGTCCTTTATGTAACTTATTTTGCTCAAGACATACAGCTACAGCGAAACCATCTCATCAGCAGTTTGCTAATGTTTGGGGCTGCTAAAAGCCTTTTTGGATCATATGAGCGTTTTTTTTAAGAGCAATTTGAGTGTCCATTTTTACTTATCTCGAAAGAAAGCCACTTGTCAAAAGTGTTTATAGAAAAAAGCTTTTTGAACTTATTTAAACATTTTTTTATCGTTTTATTATATTTTTTAAGTTAATTTCTACAGCTATAAGTGTTAAAAAGCTTTGCGTTTTTATATTCTACAAATTTTTATATTTTTATAAATTTTTTTATGAGGAAACAAATCTCTTCAAGTTATGGAAGAAAATCGATCATTTTTGTATGCATAAAGTGTTTTTGAGTAGTTATCTTGGAAAGAATTGATCTTATAAAAAGTTTTCAATACATATGAGATATATTATTTTATTTCTTTAACTTCTACTTTTAATAGTTTTACGCGAGACGGGGTTTTTCAAGTTACAGGTAAAAAACGATTTTTTATGTATGCGTGAAAAAATATCCATAGCTTTGACTATTACAATATAAAAAAAATTGAAGTACTTCTTATTAATTAAAGTATGCCTCGTCTCTGGTGTCCGGTGTTCGATGTCCGGTATCCAATCTCAAGGTTCGTATCTATTTCTTTTCAAGTAACAATCTAATAGTAATTGATAATTGGTAATTGGTAATTGATAATTGGTAAATGGTAAATGGTAAATAGCTTTTATTAATCGAAATCGCTAATGTAAATCAAAATGATACGTTATATGCTTAATAAAGTCAATTATAAATTCAAATTTCACGCCTTAAATTTTACAGAATGAAAAGTAAATCATTGTTGCTGGGTACATATATAATTAAAACTATGTATGCCCTTGGTTTATAAATTATCCATCATCAAGCAAGGTTCAAGGAAACATTTGAATAACACTTTCTAACCACTTTCAATAAGATGATGAAGAATACAAAAAAATTTTATCATTAAAATGTTAACTTTAAGATAATACTAATTACCCTGGGGAGCGTTAGGGATCGAGGGATTGTAAATTTTATTATAATTAAAAGAATTATATTTTCAAACTATTTCTCATTTCAATAAAAGAAAATATAAGAAAAAAAAATAAAAAAAAAATAGAAAAACTCAAAGGTATCTTCAAAAATTATTAACCAAAGCTTGTAAAAAAAATACAGTTCTCAAAGTACAGAAATGTTTATATCTTTTATTACAGCACTTTAGCAATTAGTAATATTTAGGTTAACAAAATATAAATTAATTTTAGTCAGATTTAATATAAAGTTGTACTATAGACGGATGTGTTGGATGTTAGCATTATTAAGTAATTATAACATTTTGGTTTCTGAAAATCTGCAATGTTCAAGGACCTCGTGCTGTACTCGTGCAGACCTCCGTTTAAATTCGCTGAAGTTGCAGAATTTGACGGTAAACCTTATTATTTTGTACCAAAGCTCCAATAAGCTTCCATAAAGTTCGAAAATGGTAAGTCTAAATAATCCAAAGGGATAAAATTTAATCTGATATCATACACTGTATCGATCTATACAAAAGTTTTGTCTCGATGACAGCTTGCCGATGCATCACTATTTATAATGTTTCAGAAATTCCACAGAACTTTTTTTTATAAAGGTATTCGAACTGTTATTTATGATTTTCTACTGAACAATAGCTGGAAAAAGTTTACCAACGAAGATTGCAGCAGAATATCCAATTTATAATTGCACCACAATCTTAAAAGTAGAACATTTGTAGTGGCAGCAACTCTTAGCAAAGGCGAATAATCCTTACAACTTGAAAATGGAAATGGATGCAATTAAGATATAGGATTACGCAGGTTTTCACTAATTAGAACAAACTTATACATTCTTCTAAAGATTTAATGATAGTAGTTGCTTAATTTATACTTATTATTACAAATAATAATTAGATCTTATAAACTTAACTAAAAATGACATTAAAAATAAAATGAATAACACGTTTACTTGCATATTCAAGATGATAAATAATTTCGACAAATTGGAAGTGTTCACTCAAAATCAGTGTCCTGGGACCTCGCGAGCATGGCAGATCTCGGCATATCATCTACAGTTGACGACAAATAACGTTATATATCCCACGATAATCCGAAGGATACCAACTTATCGCGCGGTGCAGCGATTAGATCGGCATTTAAAAGAGATGCGCGGCTAGCCTGCGAGACTCGGTAGTCCGGTCACGTAGCAGAAAACAATTCCCTTAAAAAGACTGGCGCAAAAGAAAAACTGGCGCAAAGGAATGCATCACTTTGCGGGCATTAGGACGTTTAAACGACTTCTCTATTCGTGGATCCTCAATCAAGGGCCGTACGCGCGCTGCGAAATAAATTCAGTGCACGAAGCGGCCCACGTGTCCCATTAAGGATGATAGCGACGCGACGATACAAGCGCAGGAGCGGCAGCAGGGGCAGGCAGGGGCAGGCAGGCTCTCTCCCACGATAGCCGGAGGTACACAGGGACCGCGTGGAGAGACAGAGAGAGGGAAGACACGTGTGCACAACAAAGAGGGATAGGCCTCGATACGTACACGTCGGCCTCCGGCCTGCTGAATTCTCGTCCCGCGGCATCAGCAGCAGCAGCAGCAGCAGCAGCAGCAGCGAGGAACAAGGGTGGAATCAAGCCTCTGTTATACTGCCACATCCGGTGGCAGCGGCGGTGGCGCTCGGCTAGCTACCGCAATTAGGTAGGTCAAGTCCTTTTCGAGCCTCCCCGGTATTAATATCAGCCGTATAAGGAGGGAGGACGCGAGCGGGCAGGCTCCTCCTGTGCGACGGCACCACCAGCCCGCCTCCCCTCCCCCCCCTGTCATAATCAACATTCATTACCTTTGTTCGCTCGTTACGAATGGTGCTTGAGATTAGGAGGTGGCCGCGCGCACGTGCCATTCAGCCGGAGCTTGTCGGCCCGACGCCGCCGCCGCCGTGGCCGACGTGACGCTGCACCGCCGGGCGACAGCTATCGATTAGACGAGTGCCGCCTCCTCCTTGCCTCCTTAAAAGCCATGGCGCTGCAAGACGACGACGACGACCGGGACGAGGACGAGGAGGCGACGAGGCGAGAGCGCGAGCGCGAAAAATGACGCTAATCTGCGAGGCGAGAGCGAGCGCCAAAAAGCCCTGGACTTTTTGCGCACGCCGCCAGCGGCGGCATTGCTTTTGCCTTTTTGCGCTCGGCCGGCTGCAGCTTTTTAAAGCCTCTCTCTCTCTCTCTCTCTCTCTCTCTCTCTCTCTCTCTGCTCGTCGATGCCGAAGAAATTTTTGCGGGATGACGTTTGTAATTAAGCCGTTGTACAACGAAGATGAATCGCCGCGCTGATTCGCCCCTTTTTCATCGGCCATCGCGGGCCGGGCTATTCATACCGATGAATACTTTTGTTTCATCAGACCTTTTCAGGAATCTACCGTGGATTATGCGATATAGCGACGAGCTTATGCGAGCGTAACGAAGGATGAAAAATCCCTTAGATGATTTTTTGGTAGCTGTATATGTGGGAGCGATCGCGTGTACCGGTTATGTGTCTTTCGAAAAAGTTAAATACCCGCGCTGAACAGTTCCTTCCTATACATATAACGCTTTGGGCTAAAAAATTCCGACTACACACCAAATAGTTGGATATATTCCTATATCCCTTTTCTTTTCTTTCTTGTTAAATATATGGTCCTGGCGCGGGATAGTTAAAGAGAACTATTAAGAAAATATATTATTACTTGACAGACGATTATGATTTAGCATATATATATATGACTAAAATGATGAATTTTCATTCAGAAATTTTTTCTTTCTATAAAGAGCCGGTTTTTAAAACTTCATGTGCACAGCTCTCTTTCAGCCGTAATATATAGTTGTTGAAAACGCTTTGGAACTATATTCACCGAGACGATTTGAATTCTGTCTATAAAGTCTGTTGCGAATTTTCTCGACTTCTTTATAGGAATCGCAAATGACGGCGATTCTAATCACATTTGATTTTTCAGTATTTCTCGCGGTCGCGCATGTGAGCTGCTCGCAAGAGATATATAGTGTTTTCTTTTATCGTTCCCCCGTCGACGCAATCAGTCTCTATCTCTTTCTCCGTTCATTCTCTATATCCTCGAGCACTATCTTGGCATCGATATATACAGATATACGTGCTATATAAGGGATAAAGGAGAGGACTAAGGTGCATGCTCGTGTAATCTTGCCTCGCGCGCACGCCTTCCCCGATCGAATCCTCATGCACCTAGGGGGATTATCTCGTGAGAACGAACTCAGCCCTGGTGTGAAATTATTCGATTTCTTTCTCTCTCTCTCTCTCTCTCTCTCTCTCTCTCTCTCTCTCTCTCTCTCTCTGTCTGTCTATCCTCCACCATACCATACCATCCTCTACCTCTTTTAGCGTTCTCTCACTCATTTCTGCCTTTGCAAACTCTCTATATAGGTACTCCCTCCCCTCATCTACGGTCCTCCTTTTTCTCCTTTACGCTTCTGTCCTTATACGATGATCTATACCTTTTTCTGTCCTTCTGTAGTCGGTACCCAAGTTACGAGGGTGATTCACGACAAAGTCATTTAAGTGAACTGACTTTAGGTTCACTTTCTTCCCTGCATACAAAGAGAAGGAAAAAAGTAGGAGATAAAAAGAGATTAAAACTTAATTTATACCACAGTAGTAATTTTGAATTCCCGCATTTTTAATTGCGAGACATACTGTCACCTCCGTTATATATATAACATACTTTTTCTCTTATTTATTTCTAAGAACTCTTTCGTTAGAGAATTTAAATTATTCATATTATAGCAGACAATGAACTGCTACCGATTAAATATACATTATTGGTTTGATTTCCTTCTCATACACAGGACTGTTTATTATAAATTGCTATCTAAGCTGACATATTTTTAGAAATTATATTCAATCAACATTCTTTCATTTTTTTTGACAAACTAGAATTAATTTTTTCTCTAACTATGCTACTTTACTTTTATAAAAAAGTATAATAATAATAATAATTTTTTAAAATATTATATTACGTTGCAGTTAAAGTGAGTTAAGTTGTAAAACTAAATTTCGGAGTGAGCTGCATGCAGATTTGCTAAGTCGCAGGAGACATTTGGTATTCACGTTAGACTTACATAGCAGTGGCCATTGTTGGTGATATGTTTTATTAAAGATTATATGTAATTTAAAAAATTTAATTACCTACATTTTATTGAATACTATACTTTTCCTTCTATACTTTTATAATTTAACTGTTGAATCTAAAAGCTTCAGGATGTAACTTCCAAATTTTGTCACTTACTCGAAGCGGCAAGTTTCTATATTAGTGCACGAGCATGAATATGTTCGCGTATGTGTGTGCGAGAAAAGGATGAAGTGGGACGAAGCGTTATACTTGCGAATAGAGCGAATAGTGCCAGATATCATTACGTAACTCGGCTTATTTTATTGAATATGTGATGTGACCGATGTTGAAAAAGATTTTTCGCGTTTTGATCATTATCCTCTTGTTAATAAAGTTCCTTTCCAATTTGGGACTTTAGAAATTTCATTCGTGACCTACATTAATATAGATTTTCTGGAACTTTTCTTTAGTTTATAAGATATCGTCGAAAGTCAGAAAAAAGGGTGAATAGATTTTGGTGAAAAGTGCCTATCTACACGGAGAAAAATGATGTATCAATATTTAAGACGAATATACGAAAAATTACTATGTTGCGTACTAAAGCTGTGATATACTCATTTCATAGAGATTTTTCTTATGTTCATAACAAATATTACTATTCAACATAGCAATTTTTATAGAAATTTATAGTCAAAATTACTATATCCATAGTAATATTTGTTATGAACATAAGAAAAATCTCTATAAAATGAGTATATCACAGCTTTGGTACGCAACATAGTAATTTTTCGTATATTCATCTTAAATATTGCTACAACCTTTCTCTCCGTGTATAATTCTAGCACTAGTAGCGTTTTTGTAAAGAGATATAGAAGCTTGATTCTAGTTAGAGGAACGTGAATTATTCCAGAAAATATTATCAATGTTCCCGACGCTTAATCTTTCATCATCAGATATGTTTTTATTTCAAAATGTTCACGTCGTCTCAACTTGGGTAATTTGGAGCAAGAAGCTTTTGACACTGATGAAAGGATATTCTCACCGCGGAAAATAAATCAAATTATCGCAAGTAGAACCAGTGACCTCCTCCATGCCTCTACCAACTCTTCTCTCCTTTCTGCTACTTCAGCCATTGCCTCCTTCAGCTTTCTTTGCGTACTTTTAAGCTGCCGCGGAATAAGCCGCGCACGTGTCTGCCACGTTTTTATTGCGTTGACATATTTTTCTTTTTCTTTCTTTTGATCCTTGACTAGTTCTGGAAGAAGCCAATTTCATTCATGTTTACGCAGCCACAATGCAGAAGAACATAACAGTTTATATAGAGTTATTTATTTTGTAATTGAAAAGTTAACTTTTTAAACAAAATATTTGCAACAATCTGCACTATAATAATTTTGCGAAGAAACAACTGATTGAGCAATTTCACTTCCACGCACAAATCGAGCAAATTATATATATTCGTATGCTTTTGTATTTATTTTTCGAGTCTAAACTCGTCTACCTTGATAATTCAGTTTTGCATTACATAACACGTCTTATAATTATATTGGGCCATATAATATATTAGCTTGAACTACTAAGTTACAACGTAACACTCCAAATTATAATAATATCAGATAGAAAAAAAAATAAGAAATGTTTCCTACATTTAAATTGTAAATTTCTACAGTTATAGTTTGATTACCATTCATTATTTGCAATATAAAAGTATTTCGACAATGCTATGGACTTGGCAACGCTTTATTTTTTGTAATAATATCTCGTTACTACGTTCGCCGAGGCGTATTTTGCACGAAGCGAGTGAATGCTTTTTTCTTCTTTCAATTGCACTGCCCATAGTTAAAGTTCACGAAAAAACAATATTTTAACGGATGTATTGACGTGAGAATGTTTGTTAAAAATATTTTATTATTCTGCTTCAATAGGCGAGGATCAATGGTATTATTGATTGTATTGATCTTTAGCGTCTTAAGAATATTTCTATAGGGATTTCACTTATTGCTTCCTCTGAGAAACATATAATATGTGTTTAACAGAATATTAAATTACTTACAATTTGACGTATAATTTTTTGAAATTATGGTTAAAACTTTAAAATTTCTTTATTAATCATTATGAAATTTTACTCAATTTTATAGATTATTGTTAGCATGAATTTTAAATTTTCAGGAATTAATATTTTATATTTTTTGAAAAATTAATAATATTATTAAAAAATCGGTTTTCTATCAGATTCGATAACGGGTGTAAAACTGCTCAAATCTTTTCAAAATTTTATATATAAAATAGTATTTTGGCTCCTTGAGAGCTGTATATTTTTTATATACATTTGGTTTACAAGTTTTGACGATATTGCAATTTTTCTGATTTTTAAGATTTTTTTTCAAATATTTATATTTCAATAAAATTTGATGGAATTTGATGTTTAATATCTTATTTGATTTGTATTTTCATAAATAGTTAAATTAATTACTGTATTTATAAATTATATAATAAACGTATATTAGAAGAAAACATTAAGTTATAGGAAGCGGTGAATTGGCAGCGGTTTTTTTTCTTCTGCTTCGTTTAATAATTTGACCGTATATGCATGATACAGAAGAGATGATATTGTCAGATTTCTACGTCATTACATACATACGCGTATCGAGAACAAAAGGAAAAAAGGTCAAAATAACTGGGTTATCGTTACAGCCGACTAAACGCGAATGCACTGCTGAATCGAGAATACATTCCAATCACTGATGCGCAAATTTCTCTGATAAATAAATAATCATTGACCTCTTAACGATTACCAGTTTTCTAAAAATCATATTGTTTAGTTAAGTAAGGATTCTCCATGAATTTATAATAATGTTAATCATAGATGCTTCGCACAAACCTAGTATTCCTGATGAAACTTAATATTTGGACTTGAGCCGTGTCATGCCCGATATAATAAATAGTCCCGTATCGAGTAAAGTTGATCGGATTTGTCGTGTTTTCAATCAATGGGAACTAGAAAGAGGTATTTTTACGCATTGAAAGTTAACCACAAAATTATGATTATATCTACCTTTGCTTAGACTTAACCTGGGTAATGCTGGATGCTATTGGATATTCTGTGCCGTTGTGACTTATATCGCTTTTCTTTTTATTTAATTGGCACAGAGAAATAGATCGTACAGACTGATGAGGGGAAGGCTACTGTTTCGTCGATATATTTTGATGTAAATTGACATACGACGATTGTGAATGCTGATTATAAATACTTAATCAAACATTTCAAGATGATAGTTAAAGTATCCGCTACAGATATTTTCTTCTACCGATATAAGTGCCGCATAAAAATGACGGTCTCTTTTACGAACGTTACAGTCGCTATAGATAGTTCACGATTCAGATAAAGTTATCGCGCAAGATCACTCAAGACGTACAGATACGCACATTCAGCAACTGCGATTTACCACGAATGCTCCAATACCTAGTTAGCACACAGTGGCTTTTCGCTCAAATCGAATGGCAGGTATCCCACTCGTTGGATTGACTTGTAGCTCACAGTGTCCAGATATAACAGTTCCTCGGCTATATACACCGTATGGTGCGGCATCTCTCTTACTCCCTGTGCATCGCGCTCGGTTTCACGCGCTTGTCCGTTTTCTATGTACTCTGTTGCGGGCGCATAGGTGGACGCAGACCCTGCAGTATAAGCAGCAGCAGCAGCAGCAGCAGCAGCAGCAGCAGCAGCAGCAGCTCTACCCTCGGCTACTATATATACAGAGAGATGCATGTGCGGCTCTCGCAGTTCGAACGAGTGCTGCTGCACGAAGGCTGCAGACTCGGCGCGCGACACCGCGCCCTGTACCACGGCCTTGTTTACAGCGCGAACAAGTATGCGCGAGTCAAGCCAGTTTACATATATACATATAATTTCAAGCTCTCGCTCTATATACCCCGCTTTTCCCAACCTCGCTTTTGTCAAGCCGCACGGCTATATATACATACACACATATATATAAAGCGTGTTCGGGCGAGCGCGCGCGCGTGTGCAGTATATGTGCGTGAGTGTGCATAGGCGCCCGAGCGTTTGCGCGCTAACGCTCGATGTTCATAATCGCAGCTACAATGTAAACGAACTGCATGTTAGCGCACGAGAGAGAGAGAGAGAGAGATCGAGAGAACAAGCGAGGATAGAGAAATGCACGCCGAGTGCATGGGAGGGGAATAGATAGATAGACAGACAAAGCGGGAGAGCGGCGGAGAAGGGAGGGTTGGAGCCGAGGCTGGAAAGAGAAACAGAGAAAGCTGGCAACTCTATTGGGAAACTCGACGATTGGGAGAAATTCGCTCTGATTAATGCCGCGCAGCTCGACTTTCCTGGGTGGCGCGTCGCTCGATGAGAAACTGCCGCGTAATGCTTATTAACGGAAAGCGCGTGCGAGGGACCGAGGCTATATAGAGTGAATAGGGTCGGTGGGAGGGGGAAGTGCAGGGAGGCCGGTGCGCGATGAGTCAATTTTTGGGGGGATGAATTTTTAATTGATGCACACTGCTCATCGGATTTCAATTGTTTCCACCGACGTCATTCGTCATTGTTTGTTGCTCTTTAAATGTAGTCGCGTTGCCGGTGAAAAACGGGCTTGTGCCACCGAATTTACTTTCAATTCGATTACCGATTATGCGGTATGCGATACTACGCTGATTAAATTTTTACTATCTTAACTCGTTTTAATGTTTATCATCCACGGATTTGACGTTATTGAAAGTTTTATGTTATTTAATTTATTTTCATAAAAGGAACTAGGTTTGCATACACAGTGAGAAATGTTATACGAAATAGTGAGATACTTATTATATAACTCTTAGCTTGTATACAATGAAAAATAGCATTTTGTTGTAATTATTATTCTCATATTTCAATGATTTATGTGCCACTCAACACTTACAGATAAAAGTGTTATTAGCTTACAAATTTTAATGTATAGTTAAAAGCGGATTCTTGGCATATAGATACTTTATATATCACTATAGTGAGTTTCATTCATACGAATAAGAAACACAAAAATCTTTAAAATATAAAAAAACCATATGACTGTCTGCTATGTATATTTTCTATTCCTTATTCCTTCTGTACATGTATAAGTAAATATTTGAGGCATTTGAAATATTTTTCCTGCAGTGCAGTCATTAATCTGTCATTCAACTAATGCTAATTATATATATATATAATTGATTATTAAATAAGAATAATTGCTCAGCGACAGCTAAAGTGAAGGATATCACCAAGTATCTAAAATGCCATTGCCTCGAATAAAAAGCCATATCTGCTATCTGCGATTTTGATCAGGCCGGCATTTCCGGATCAATTATGAATTGCCAGTTAGCGGTCGGCGTAGGTATCTCGCAAGTAAGTTTCGACATTAATTCGATAAAGCGGTATGGCGCGCTCGCGGAAAGGCGGCAATAGCGTTTGCCAGCCACGCGCGCGCGCGCGCGCTTTTTATTCCGTACGTATGTTCGGGCTTTATACGTGGGAAGGAAACGTGGAAGCCGTAAAGAGCGAGATTGTGGCCCGCAGCCGGCAGCGTAGCCCGGCGCGTCGCTTTCCGCGCCACCCTCTCCCTGCCCCCCCCC